>KN838602.1:88822-125257 GCA_000827195.1 Laccaria amethystina LaAM-08-1 | reverse complement strand
GGGCTATGGCAAATCTTGCAGCAACATCCCGGAACATGGGAAAGCTCACACAGGCAGAGAAGCTGGAGATCCAAGTTTTGGAAGCAAGAAACAGATTACTTGGAGTAGGGCACCCAGACACAATCTGGGCTATGGCTAACCTTGCAGTAACATGCCGGAACCTGGGAAAATGTACAGAGGCAGAGAAGCTAGAGATCCAAGTTTTGGAAGCAAGAAGCAGAATACTTGGAGATGAACACCCAGAAACAATTTGGGCCATGGCAAATCTTGCAGCAACATATGAAAAGTTGGGAGAACACACAAAGGCAGAGAAGCTAAGGATTCAAGTTCTTGACTTAAGAAACAGAATACTTGGAGCAGAACACCCTGATACAATTTCAGCAAAGGCAAATCTTGCAGAACTCTATAGACACCTGGCAAAGCACAGAGAGGCAGAGAAGCCAGAGATCCAGGTTGTGGATGAAGTAAATCCAAATCTTGCAGAGAGTACAGAAGCAAAGATGCTGGAGGCCCAAGTTCCAGATGCAACCACCAAAGTGTCCACAGGAGAATATTCAGAGGCAGTAGGGGCAGACACCAATGTGGCCATGCATGATGCAATAAGCAGTTCTCAACCAAAGGGTAGGGCCTCGTTGTTCAACTTGTGACTATATCTAAAGCCATTTTTTTATAATCTACCAGGTCATCTTTTTACCCCTCTTGCAAAAAGAGTTTCAAAATTCAAATCCAAGCTGATGGGTCTGATTCACAACAAGAAAGGTGGCATCAAAAATCCCTCTTGATGATTGTGTAAGTCCCCATTTAATATGATGTACTTCAGACCTGAAATGATTTTTGTAGATGTTGGTATTATTAATTTAGTTGTTACTGGAAAAGTTGTACTTAGTTGTTCATAGAAAAGTTGTACTCAATTGCTGTTCATGTAAATAATGTTGCTGCTTTACTTAGTGAGGGCTACGCACCAGAAGAATTTAATCTCAAATACAACCAAGTTGTCCACCAAGAGCGTAGAGAGAGTATCAATTAAAACAAAATGTAAGTTGTCAAAGCAATTTCCAAGTAATCGTAATTCGTACAATTGCGTATGCGTATGATAACTAGTAGAAGAAATGCGGCATACAGTAACTAATGAATACAACCGTCCATATGGGGAGCAAAAGCGCATGAGAACGACCGTTTTTTTTTTGCCGTCGACGAAAAATTAAGAAGGCGATGCCCCCATGTTTTATTCCGGATCCGCGTCAATCGGCCACTCGCGGTGGATTGCAAACGCCGACTCGCCAGCGCTCAAACATCATCGCTCTCCTGACTCCCCATACTCTCCTTTCGTCTACTTTCGGCCAAGGGGTCGGAAGAGTCCGTAGTGAGCACTGGGAGCTCTGCGACGCCTACGTCTAGGTACGGCAGCTGTTCTTCCTCCTCCAAGTTTGAGGAAGGCGACGTTACTCGGGATTGGGATTGAGATTGAGATGATGAGTGGGGTTGTGTTCGTTGGGATGGCATGGCTATGAGGACAGCTACGCGGACGGTTGATGGGCCGGGTGGTATTATTGTCGTGGATGGGGTATCGGTATTATTGGAATCGTCGTTGTCATTGTCGTTATTGGCGTCTGTTGAGGAAGCGATGGTATTCGTGCGTGTGGTTAAGGGAAACGAAGGATGGGATGAAGGCGTTCGGTTCAGGATGCGCGAGAAGAGAGGTCGTGGTCGAGGTGGGGATGGGGTGGTTGCAGGGTGAGGAAGATGGACGTTCGAACCCGTTCGATCGTCCTGAGGGTCGGATATGGAGGTCGGGGTGTGGATGAGATAGGCAGCTGAGAACGGTTGGATGGCGTCCCATTGCGAATACTCCTCTCCCGATCCCGCTCCTCCCTTCTCACCATACGCAAACCCACCCCCACCCGTACCCAAATAAACCTCCCACATTTTTGGTTTCTTTGACAGATCCACGTTCCTACTTGGGCGAGATGTGAGTGCGGCGGGGGGCACCCACGTGCCGTTGCGTATCGCCTCTTCCACCATCAAGCGGTGCCGCCGTCGGAGGATGAAAGAGCGGACGACGATGGCAGCGGAGACGGAGAGGAGGAGAACGAGGGTTGCGAGGAATGTGTAGACTGTTGGTGAGCCCGCAGGTCCGTTAGATAAGGATTGTGTATTGGGAATCGGGGTTGTGGCAAATTGGCAAATTGGGATTGGGGATACGATTACAGGGAGGAGAAGGAGGGCGGGATAAAGGAGGCATTGGTTTATCAGTCAGCGTTAGATTAGGGGAAGCGGGATGAGAGAGCGACGCACGGTATAATGAAGCAGAGGATGATGCCGATACGGTATTGTTGTTATTGTTGTTGTCGCCAGTCGGTAGGACCAAAGGAGGTGTAGGGGAGGTCGGCATGGAGAAGAGAGTGGATGGCGTGAAGACTGCTGAGGGCGTTACCGAGTCTGATGACGAAGAGCCATCCGCTGTTGTGATTGGGCTCGAAAGGGAGATTGTGCTAGACATCGCGGCAGGGGCGTCGGCTGCGGCAGTGGTTGGTTGAAGATGAAGGAGAAGCTCGTGTGTCGATGCTCAAGCTCGCTGGAGCGCCGAGTGAGATGGGTGGAGAAGAAAAGAGGCTTCCCAATTTTAGATGATGATAAGCGTGGGTTTGGTAGCGGCTAAATGCAACCGCTAGCAAAAGATAGCAGGACTTGACAAGATAAAGAGGACAATAAAAATGTCAGGAAGAGACAAGAAGATTACTTCGCCATGTCGCCTATTATTGTCTCGTGTCAGTTACAACATGCGCTCAGCAGCAGGCTGTGTCGAGGCCGAGGTCAACAACTGGTTGCGCTGCTAACTGCCGCCCCGGGTTGCACGCAACGAGGCGACTGTTACCAACCAACGTAAGCCACCGTCATCTCAACGTCATCAGCTTACATGCCTTCTCCACCCCCACTCCCCCATTCGCGAGTTCATACATCAAATTACTCTGAGTCTACGTACTGCGCACTGGTGCCGTTCTCGCTAATTAAGTAGGAGGCAGTGAAGCTCCAACACTGGCAATGGCATGCGCCGCACTCGGATCAAGTCCAAAGCCGGCTTCCAAAAAAAAAACCTTTTCCCCCAGGGGCCAGGGCCCCAGCTCGAAATTCTACGGGAGCTTATGTATATAAATGAGACCTAGCTGTCGAGACTCTGCTAGACTCTGACATGCCTCTTGTTCACTAATCTAGACATGACTTGTCTAGTGTCGCTCAACGCTTACCATCTGGACCCATTAGCTAAACTGCGGGACGCAGTATGCAAAACTTGCTTTCTAATGAAACGAGCGGGGTGCGACGGACATGGATTCACCGAAAGGACTTGATAGTCGTGAACTCTTTATAATCAAGCCCACTGGCGCTCCGGTACAAGACCGTGTGTCGCACCACTTTCCCTCCCGGCAACATTTTACATATCAATAATGCTGTATACCCTCATGTTACTATCTCCGACGAATGCAAGTTTCAGTCGCATGTCGAACAGAATCTGCGGTCCTGAATGTGCCTCACTTATCGCACGGGTAAACATCTATAACGCCTCTACCTACAACGTCGATAAGTATTTTCATATAGGGCATGTGTGTATTTGGGGGACAAATTGACAATTGTTCGAGCGACGCGCCCACTAACTGCCCGTCGGTTTGTTTTCCTTGTATATTCCAGAGTTAAAAAGGAAAAAGGATTGGCGCGCGCTTGATTTCCAAGCGCGCGCCAATCCTTTTTATTGTCCCCTCGGCGCCAGTTCTCTTTTTCCTCTTCACCACCACGAAGGCTCTCCTCCTTCCAGTCAACCTTGGCAACAGTTAGGTGACAAGACTTCTGGCACAAGTATATAAAATCTCGGATACGTTAAGTAACTAATTCCATCGAAATCGACGGCTCAAAGCTCCAATTCTTGCGCGCCCAAAATTTCCTCGGGGTTAGGACAACTCATCAGTAGCACGAAATCTCTCCTCATCCCTTTGTCATCGTTGGCAATATTTGACTTTTGGCATTGGCATAAGATGTAAAATCCAGGGAACGGATGGAACAAGTTCCATCGGCCCAAAGCGCCATTAATTACTCAGAATGACATCAAAAATTGACATAAATGTCGGGCGCCATCTACGGTTGTCAATAGCGCCCACTCGCCGTTTTGCTGGATCTATGCTCTTCGTGCATCGTGGTCCTCACGCTTCTGCACACCTATCCTATTAGAACTCTAGGCCAAAAGGAAGCACGCACGCGGATAAACGAATATCCGAGTTTCAATCTCCTGCAGGGTTCCGAATTTAGCCGGACTGTATTTTTTTTCAAACGATTCTTTGATTCTCGGAGGATTCTGAGCCTGGAGGAAAACGGACGCACCGTCCGTGGGTAGGCATGCTGGGTCTGTGGGTTCGGCTACCACAGAATATAATACAAGGTAGGGTTTCACTATCGGCCTACTTACGAAACGGGGCTCTCAATATTTAATTGCGAGGGAAGCTGGTGCTTTCCTATCAATCAGCTGCTCGAGAGTTTCCCCCAGCAGTCTACGTCTTATTTCTGCTTCTGACTACCGTCGGGGCTCTAGCTGAAGGGCCTAAAGCGTACTTCGTGTACGTTTGTGCATGGGTTCAACTCCCGCAGAGTCCTCTAAGTCTGTGGCCTGCCAGTAAATTTTTGTCTTTCGAGATCTAGGCTTGTGGCTTCTTTTCGAAAATTGCAGAGCACATTATTTGAAACAATTCAGAGCCTGATGTCTTCCGCATCGGCGACTGTTCTCGTTGTTTTCATAACTTCGACTAGAGGTGCTAGTGCCAGCTTGATTCCCGCTTTGCTCCACCAACTGGCGGTCCACTAGTCTAAGGCCTACCTCTTCTTCTGGATATCATAGACCTCTAGGCTTAAGGGAAGTGGACACACCTGCGTTGACGTGGGGTCCGTGCGTTCAACTGGTGTCTCTCAAACAAAATTTTCAAAATTTGCTATCCTCCGTATATTCCGACAGACCCTCACACTGAGACACGGCTTCACTCATACTTATGGAACTCTGGGCTTAGGGGAAGCAGATACGCGCTATGTACTCTTTCAATGGTCAGGCTACGCGGCGGTCCGTGGGTTCGACTCCCACTGAGTTTATAATTTGTCTCCTGACCTTTTTTCTGATCACCTTGTCGCCACATTTTGAAGATTGCAGACCATAACGTTAGAGGAGCTCCTCTGACGACGACGAATGGGTTGAACGGCAGCAATTGTTGTTCTTCTCATTCCATCAGGTACTTGGCATTCCTTTCATCAAAAACGATGAGCTTCTCCGAAGGTCTTCTCGCTGTGCACCAAGCACTCGCTAGCGTTGGTAATAGGTGGTCGTCCGTATAGAAGTGCATGGAGAAATCTCGGGCTAAGCTTCGATCACAGCTCAAGCTCCATTTACCCTTTTAGCACCGCAAACTGAGGCCTACATCTGTCCGACAATCGCCTCACTAAATTTACAACTTGGATCTGCTCCCGAGTATCCAAAGATTGGATTCTACGCTCAGTGGAAGCGCACACGCTACTCTTTCGAGAAGCTGGACAGTTCCGCAGGGTTCACAACTTGTAGTAAGTTTGGATCAACTCTTCGACCTGTGCAATGGAGTCCGGGATCTCTGCAGCTTTTTAAGATTGTCCACGCTGCCCACCAACAATTAAAATTTTACCCAGCGAGGAGTTGAAGGACCGCATCCTTGAATACTGTCTTTCACTGCTTGTTGATCAGGTGCGACAACGTTTATCCGTCAGTCTGCCCCGCCACCACTGAACGATAACATCTGTCTCCAACAACCGGGGTCATCCGCGATCTCAAGTGGAACTTGAATCTCTCGAGGACACTCAAAAAAACTCAGGCAAACTAGATATGTGCGCCTCTCAACCCCGCCTCATGTCCAAATATCTAGTCTCCACTCTTTCAGCGAATCAACGATTCTTCAACTCTTTTGCCCCTTTTGTGACCTCCTTCCAGATCGCACTCTTTGCGGATGTCAAAAGTCTTCTCGGAGATGAAAAGCTTGGTGATGCATGGTGTTGTACCCCTTAGATGCTCTTCCACCTCAGGTTTTTCTTGTACGTGGCCCGTTTCTACTGAGCAGACCTTGTCTCTAACATGTTGTTATCCAAGGGATCCAGAAGTCGCTCATTTGATGCTTGAAAGGCCCGTCAGGCTGATATAAAAATAATCAGCGTTTATTCACGGCCTCCGTTATTAAGCGCCCCTGCCAGTATCGAATAGGCGCACAGGGGTCTATGGTTGAAACAGGTACTGCCCCAAGGATTGGTACTGAACATCCTTTGCATGCCCGAGTACGACAAGAGCGGTATCTTGCAAAGATCTACTGCGACCGTATTTGGAAGTTCAATTTATCAGATCCCAAATCGTACGATAAAAGGCTTACGAAAAAGTGGCCTCCCACCCAATTACAAATCGAAGTATTTCATCTCTTCTTTCCTGTCTACTACCATCCAACACACATGCCCACGGGGACTCGTTCAGATTTCTACGGAGGCTCGATGGCTGGTGATCAGGATCGCAATGATACAGGCGAACTGTGGTCAGCTCCAAACTTCCTCACTCAAATTATGGGGTTTTCTGTCATCGCGTCACTATTTTCGAACACGTATGCCTTTGGCAGTGTCAAGTTACTTGTTTTGGGGAGCATTATAGAGACTGGCAGGAGGTTGTGTCGGTGGCTTTTTGAGAGGCTCAGGTTTCGTGAGTTCTGCGAGAATTTGGGATGAGTAGAGCACGTCCGATTTTTCACAGAATACTCCATCACTGCACAATTCGACGAAGGAGATCCTTCTTACGATTGGATTATCCTCTTCTTGGTACGTGTTTCATAAAAACGTGGTTCACTCATTGCAGTCGCTGAGTCGACAAACAGACGGAGCATAAGGTGTGGCGTCGATCTCGTGATTTCCGTGTAACAGCCAAGAGCTCGGGCAGAAAATGGGGAGTTGAAACGGGCCCTAACTCGCAACCCGAAGGAAGTGCTGATTATGTGCCCACGTATGAACTTCCCCAACTATTTCGATGGAATGGCTATTGGCTTGAAATCAAACGGAGTAAAGGGACACCAACTTACACACAAATGGGGGCTCAGTCCGCGTCCATAATATTCATAACGTGAGCAATTCCGGACACTATCTTATGTTGCATGGGTCATGTCGATTCAACAGAGTGTATACCCTTGACATGGCCGTCGTTTCCCAACTCGTCGAAGCAGCTCGACTTCGCTATGTTGAAGTCAGTCGGCCAAACGTAATTGTACATACGGCTGATACGGTATGTGGCTTATTCCCTGACTCGTTATACTCAACGACGTGTAGGAACAGCCGCATTTTGGCCCAACATTTACGTGGAACAATGTCAAACGCAAAATTCGAAGACCTCTCGACTCTATCATCCTCGAGGAGGGGGTTATTGATTCGATTGTAGGGGACGCACGGGAATTTCTCGATATGGAAGATTGGTACATCGATGCTGGCATTCCCCATCGACGAGGGTATCTTTTGTATGGCCCTCCTGGTACAGGCAAAAGTACGTTATGCTATTGCCACGCTTTCCTCAAGACCGACGCTACTCTTAGGCTCGACCATTCATGCATTAGTGTGTAAAAATTCAAAAGCCTAAACCCACTAATTACAGTAACAAATTCAGGCTGGTGAATTGGGTATGGAGATATATTCTCTTTCTTTAGCCGCTGGATTGTTAGTAAAGGTTTTCGCTCGATTTACTCGTTTCCAACTTCGTTCGCAGCGTCGATGACTCGTTCCTACAAAGAGCTGCCTCCTCTATTCCTAAGCGAGCGATTTTTTTGATTGAAGATATCGATTGTGCATTCCCTTCCCGAGAGGAGGGAGAGCATCCAATGCCATTGCTTCCCGCCTATCCAGGCATGATGGGATTGGGGCCAAGGTTGTCGTCGCGGATGAGATCTGCCGTCACACTCTCGGGATTGCTCAATGTGATCGACGGGGTTGGTAGCGAGGAGGGGAAGCTATTTTTTGCAACGGTATATGTGCCGTCTCCCCGATTTAAAACAAAATTTTTACCGGCCTTTGGCAGACTAATTATATCGACCACTTGGACCCTGCACTTCTTCGTCCTGGACGCATCGACCGCAAAATACAGTACAAGCTGGCGACAAGGGAACAAGCTACTGCGCTGTTTCTTCGATTCTTTCCGCAATCCTACATTACTTTCGAGGACTCGGAAGCCTCGTCTGTAGATGAAAAGCAGTTCAAGCTTGGTAAACTAGCAAAGACATTTTCCCAGGGCGTTCCTGAATACGAGTTCTCAACCGCTGAACTTCAGGGATACTTGCTTTCCTGCAAGAAGCATCCAGAGCAGGCAGCGGCTGGTATCGGTGTCTGGGTAGAACAAGAGCGGATCGAACGGAAGGAAAGGAAGGAAAGAGAAATAGAGAGAAAGGCGAAGGAGCAACAGAGCAGGGACGAGGTAACCCAGATGCAATTTGCGAGAATGGGGGGGTTGGGTATGATGTCAAAATTGGGAGGTGGGCGGAAGGTCGGTGATATCCCCCGTTTGCCCTCCTTGAAATCGTCCCCTGGACCGCACGATTCCGATGAATCCGATTCTGAGTCGTCGACCAATGGTGTGTATTTTTGGTTGAGTGCCTTTGGATATTATAATCAAGTATCGACAGGTCATCGACGAACCTTGCCAATGGCCCTTCCAGGCGCGTCCGTCGAGTCACTCAGTCTCAGTACCGATTTCTCTGAGCCAACCTGACATGGCCTTCACGGATGGTTTTACCAGTGACTCCTATTCTGTTTCAGTATCCACCCTTCCTATTCCCGCGTAAATTGGCAAAGGACTGTTGTGGTTTTCTTGTATTTTGTTTCACGTTCTTATTTTCAAATCAGTTTGATTCAGGACAATACTGCTTTCAGGACAATACTGATTTCAGGACAATACCGCTGTATTTTAACAGGGATAATCTGTTCATACAATTCAACGGATATCCATATAAGCGGCGGCGACATTGTGGAAAAGCTAATTCTAAAACAATTACGCAGCCAACATCATTTGAACCCTCCAGCAAGCCACCCATTGACTGCGTAAAACCCAGTGACGGCATTAGGCTCCGTTTTTGCAAGGATACTGCCCCAAGGATTTTTTACTGGACCCAAGACAGATATTAATTGAGCTCCCGCTTCACGCAAAATATTAGCCTCCGCCTCAGCCTCCACACGATTATAAGCCTGAAAAAGAAGTCAACTCGAGGTCAAAAATGGAGAGTATCATGTTGAAATACAGTGAAGACGCTTGGAATTCTGCGTTGGATCAAGACTTTCATCGTTTGTCTCCATGAAGCCACATCCTCCTCAGATGACCCTGAGTTAAATGCAACAGCGAGATCCGGAGGAACAAAGCGATCGCTCAAGGCAAAAGTATGATATGTTCTGGAGTAAAATGAGTATTTTATCGTGGGGCCGATCAGTCCAGTTTGCACGAACTTGGCGTAGTATTCAGATACCCGCCTCCGCCCCCTCCTTTGGCAATCCCTTGATTTAACGATCAGTATTTTTTTCGAAATCACAAAAGAAGATTCCTTGCCTGCACGTCTCCATTTCAACAACTTTCCCTTGTTCCCGACGAGTAACCAAGTTGGCCACGTCGGGTCCACATAAGACGAGCTAAGAGACGGTGAGCTCTGCAAGGAAAAGTTGAGGATGCATAATACATTAATTGAATTGACTAGGGGAAGACGGTGAAGTATCTCTTCAAACAGCTGTGCATTCATAATTTCTTGTTGTTCAGCGCCAAGAAGCTTCAAGTGATTGATTAGTATGGGCCGGACAGGTAAAAAATCTCAGCGACGTACATGAATATTTAAAATCTCCTTCTGCGTCCACGTTTCGTCCTCATTTAGGTTCTCCAGTGCCCACAATATGGTCATGGGCATAGAGAGGCCATTTGAGGCAGCTCGCACATATGGTCCAACGTTAGCATCGGATGGTAGTTGGAAGGCTGACCTGACTTCAGGGTCGAAATCGCTTTGCCAGGTTAAATGTTTCAAGGAGGACCACGCCGACTTCACGCGTTCGGGTGCCCATTGGAACTGGCCAGTTGGAGTGGGTGCACCAGTGATGATGTTGGCAAACCTGATGTCCTCACGGATTTCCTGATTCAGCTGACACTGTGTGAGTCCGTCGTGGCCGTCTTCGGAAGGTATAGCAGTGTGGCGATTTCTAACAGCGCTCCAGTGGCCATCACAACAAAAAAAACACATTCGACAACCAGAACAAGCCCTGAGGGGACCCGTAATTAACGTGTCGGAGGTGCCCTTAGCCTCGATGCGACTAATACGATCCGTTCTTCCGCTGTGTAAGCATAAGAAAAACATCCCTCAGAATATATGAAATGCTACCATGCTGAGCAGCGAGGTTCCCAAGCAAAAACATTTCGCTCGATGACGTCGAGTGGCCGCCCAATGAGTGCTTCAACGGCTGCGATATCGCTGCGAACGCAAATACCGATAGCATTGTGAAGGACTTTTGTGTCATCGATTGAGGAGTGTAACTCGAACAACGCTGAGTATTGGACAGGAGAAGTATGCTCTAGGTCGTGAAGACCTTTGCACAAGCTCTTATGTCGCGGCCAATTGGCCTACCAAAGAAATTTAATAAAACCATTGACACTTGAGTAGAAAACTCACCTTCTGGCAGGCTAAGTTTGAAAGACTTTGGTAAGCAACGAACGTTCGGGGGAAGTAAGACTTATCAAACCTGATCCACAGTAGGAGACACGCCGACAACGGCTGCATTTTTGAAGATTGATTCCCTGAGTTTCATCCTTGAAACATTTGAAACACGCCTGGCCGATGTTGGCTGTCATGGTGGGTACACGTTGTCCCAGATCCATACTCCTCGTCGGCGTGAAGGTTCACATTCCAAACTTATGTAATTCATAGGAGTTTGTCACTGTTAGGCAAGAGACTTTGGAAATCATAAAGGAAAACAAGCCATTACGAAAGTCTTCCATACTTGCGGATTGCACATGAGCAAAGTTGTAGGATTGCAGTTAGAAATATCATTCATGTGGCAGGTTGAGGGTTGGGTGAGTGCTCTGGTCCAGCCATTCAGATCAGCATTCATAGCACAGAGCCATGATTCAATTTACGACCCTCATGAACCACAAACTTATGCAACTCATCAAGCAGATTTTAGTTATCTCGATGTGTAACGAGGTCAGCATAAAAAAGTATCTGGGAACTGGTATTTCTAGTATGTGCTAACGTCTGAAGTTTGCGTTTCTTTTTCATCTTCATCATCTATCGCAGTATGAACGGCCTCCTTACTCGATATTTCCCGGTGTTGATACTGCTGACGATTTCTTCCCCAAATAAATAATGGCTTGATAATGTGGGTAAACACCAAAAATGAGAGAATGACGGCGAGAGGTGCAATTCCGAACACAGAGGTAATAGCCCACTTCCACGGTGTAAACGATACGTCGAAAAGAACCTGATAGAAGGTTATGTATCGACAATAGCAGCGAGATGAATAGATATTTACCTGAGATAAATTGTTGGGGTTGTAGTAGCATGCAGAGGTGGAATTGACTGTATGCTTTTCCATGAACGCCGCCGCACCGTTATTGTTATGGCGAAAATCTTGGGTATATGTTGCGTTTTGAAGGTTCCCACCCCATGTTCGATAAGAAACGTCCATGTTGGCCGAATAGCATATGGGACACGACAAAACGCAGTTGTTATGATTGGTGGTAGTGCAGCAAGTGCAATTGCACCTATATTGTGGCAAAGTCACATCAGGTGCGAATAAAGGAATAAATTGTTCAACACACGAATATGAGTGACAGGATGTTGAACAACTACCACCGTTGGTACATCTGAAAAAGGTGGAAAAAAGAGTTCAATTTGATTCGGAGATTTCCAAGTCACTTACGAAGAAGTACAACTTGTGCAGGTCTGGCAACAAGATCCGCAACAATCATACCTATTTTCCACCGTCAATCTCCTCTAGTAAATGAGCTGAGGTGCCAGGCACTCACCCTCCGTCACACGCATTGCCCACTCCCGAGGGGCAAGCTGTGCTATTCGCCAGACACGCAATTGGATTGTAGTCTCGGTTGATTTGGGATATCAGAGTCCCGCATTGAGGGGATCCATTGAGCGCGCCGGCGCATCGATTATAGCATACTTGCTCACAGCAATAGCGAGATGGTAGATCGGCGCTGAGAATGGTGCAATAGGCCAAATGCCACTCATGTCGTTTAATTTCTGCGCTCGTACACAATCATATGAGCGACGTGACGTGTCAACCACAGCTGGATACGTTACCAGGATAGTTTAGGCCGAAGAACAGACCGAAAAATAAACCAAGAGAGGCGAGCGATAGCGCTGATATTAGGAAGACCATGAGTGGACTTTAATGGCAGTGAATGAGGGTTCGTCAGGTGTCAGGTACCAGGGTTGGGCACTTAAAAGTCCATGCCAAGCGCCAAGATTAACTTCCACATAGGAGAGGCTTGGAAGAGGCCCAAGCGGATCTCAATTCCAAAGGTAGTAAACAGCATAGCTCTTGAGTAAAAAACGTGCATTCTCCGTGTAAACATACAGCAATGTTCACACTCCGAACCCGACATCGGCGCGGACGCCATAAAAGAATTAGAAGATGCGCCCAATTTTGCGGAAGATATTCAAGTTGTAAAACTGTGACCACCGAGGGTACCCACCGGAGAATAAAAGAGGGAACTAGAGCCCCGCAGGTTAGAATCAAGCTAGAATACCGAATCGTAAAGCCCAGTGAGAGCCAGCAGTAAAACAGATCGCAACTTTCTACAGCAAACTTTTACATGTTATACCTCTAGAAGTTATATATCAGAACGAGGGGAGATGGCTCTAAGGGTAAATACAACATGGTGGGGGTTATATTACAAACTTCTACAGAATCAACGGTCAATTTTCGGATATATGTTCCTTCCAAATTCCGCTCCAAATGATGATGGATAGATAAATCAGTCGGGGGGTTGTGATGGGGGGGGCAAATTCAAAGGGGGGGAGGGGAATCAAAAAGAAATAAAGCATAAAAAGACGACCCACTGCTTCACACCACCTCAAATCAAACTTCCACCCGCCAAAACACTCAACACCCCCCTCGTCTCCCCATTATCCAACTTCCACTTCGCATCCGTCCCCTTCCCACTCGTACTCACAGTCTCAGCACCATCAAACTCATTCAACCTCCTCAACAACTTCTCATCGCTGCTCAGCGCCAACAAAAAGTCGCGGTCCCCACCCACTGTGCTTTCCTCAACGGTATCGGGGCCCATCCACGACGCGCGCCGTGACATGGGAGAGCGTGCGGGCCCGCCGGGGTGGAGGATTGCGCCGACGGCGGTGGAGCGGGAGACGTTATTCGGCAGGACGAGGAAGCTGTTCTTTCCGGGGATGATGCGGAGGCCGTAGCGCTCACCAAGGCTGTATCGAGGGGCAAAAAAGATGTTAGCCTGTTAAGAAAACAAACGGGAGACGGAGAATGAAAAGGAGAGTGGCGATCACTCCCCGCAGAAGAAAAAAGGCGGTGGATGAGAATCCCCTACACAAAATATGAAGGATAGCCGTCCCACATTAAAAAAGGAAGGTAACAGACGCGAAAAAATACATAGTCCCCGCATAAAAAGAGGAATGTGCTGAGCCTGCGAACGCACCTGTCGAAAATATGATTCTGCGCTTCAGCAGCCTGCCTCCTCGCCCACTGCCGGTCTGGACACTCAAGGGTTTCCCCAGTCCAGAACCGCCAGACTACAGACGCCTGACGTTCTTCGATGAAGGAGCCGGGTGTGCGTTCCGTGAACTACACAGGCGCGCGCGCATGAGAGGGCGAAGGAGGAATAAAGGATGAGATGAGGAACGCACGAAATTGAGCATCTCCAAACAAGCCGTCTTCCACGTCAGATTAAAGTTAGTCACCATATTGGTCCATTCCCCGCTCGCGCTGCCCCCCGGGCCCCTTGAAGGCCTCGTCTTGATGAAACACCCATTCTCCGCGCTGCGACCGTTCATAAACCTCCGCACAAATAGAGGGGGAGAGAAAGACTCACACAATCCCAACCTTAGGGACCAACTCCGCCACCTTCTCCAACGGCCCTCTCACAGGCAACCCACTCAACAGCCAAACCTCATTCTTCCTATCCTCCGTCAGCCTCTTCAGTACATCCACAGCCCCCTCGGGAAGCTCATACTCCCCCTTCGCAAGCTTCATCATCCCCTCCCTACTAAGATCGCGCCTCCACAACGTTCCTTCAAAGTCCACTAGGATAAGGCGCGTTTGTAGGGAGTGTTTGTACCGCGGTAAAAGGCGGGATACATCCAGAACGGGGACGGCGGATATGTCGTCTTGTACGTGCTCGGTGTGTGCGCGGACACACCGGTTGAGGAAGGTTGTTACGAATGCTTGGGCTGTTTGGGTTGTTACGTGGTTGTGGAGGTCCTTGAAAAGGGGGGTAAGCACAATGGAGGAAAAAGAGAGGGAGGGGGGCGTACCTCCCAGCGAGATAGAGCTTCTTCGTCGCTCATTGTTAGCGCCTATTTTCTGGTGAGTGGGTGTCCAGAGGAAGTGGGGAAAATGCGCACCTGATGAATAGCCCCAGCCGTCCCGCGGGTATCCCAAGGGTTAATAGCAATACACGATCTGAATCCACTATAACTATAACTCCCCGTAAACTAAAACCCCCAACATCATCAGCACCCTCCCAAAAGAAAGCGGAAAGAACCCACCTCACTCAAAATTAAAGGCCTATACTTCCCCTCCTGACACTCCACATACTCATGCGTCCTAAGCGCCATCCCCTCCCTCAAACTCGTCACGATAAACGCATCCCCAACCGTCAACAGCGCCAAATACTGACTAAACGTCAAATCCTGGGTATGCAAAAAAACCACAGGCTGATACGTCAAGGTCGAGAACCTCGAGTTAATCCTCGAAACCACATCCGCAACACCCCCCGCAAGCTCATTCGACTCCGTCGTCTGCAGTGCAACCTGTATCAAAACGACTTTTTCCCTCCACTCGGGGAACTTGTCAAGGAACGCTTCGAACGCAAGTATTTTATGGCGCACGCCTTGGATCTCGTCCAGCTTATCTCGCCCGACGACGATTTTGAGCCCTTCGTAGCGTTGTTTGAGGACTTGGACCCATTCAGCTACGTCTGCTTCCTTCTTGCGCAGTTGGAGCTGCTTGACGTCGATTCCCATGGGAAACACACCAACGTCGACGAACCTCCCTCGTTCGCCCAACCCGTCTCGGACGACACCACCGCCCTCCGACTGGGCGCTGTGTACCTCTGGTACTTGGATCCCCTTGGGCAGGGCCTCGTACGCCAATATGCGTGAAACCGTCTGTCGGAAGTGGCGTGCGTAATTGGCAGTCTGGAACCCTACCAAATCCGCCCCAAGCAAGCCGAGCAACAGGTCCTGGCGGACGGACAAGCACCTGAATATCTCGGAAGAGGGAAAGGCGACGTGCATGAAGAACCCGATCGGAGCTGTGCGTGGGAGCTTTGGGCTTGAGCGGAGGAGGCTGGGGAGGAGCATGAGGTGGTAGTCGTTTACCCAGATGATGTCGCCTTCTTGGTAGTTCTCCAATATGGCGTCGGCGAAACGTTGGTTGACGGAGACGTATTGTTTGTAGGAGGCCGATTCGTAGAAGAGTTTGGTTTTGGGGGCGTCGGGGACTGCGTAGTGGAGACATGGCCAGAGGACCTAAATGGGGTGGGTGAGAGGATGGAATGAGAAATGAAAGAAAACCGCACCTGGTGACAAAATTCGTCGTAACAAGTTTGGAACTCGCGGTCGGGAATCCAGACTGGCAAGCTCGATCGTTGGGTCCACATCCTCTGGTCAATATTCTTCCTCAAACTGTCACTAAACCCATCCGTAGTAGTACCTAACGTCCCAACCCACACCTTCTTGCGCAGCCGGTCCCCCAGACTGTCAACCGCATTTTTCAGGCCACCGTTCCCATGGGTATTAGGCTCCAGATGCCATGCCTCTGAAGTTCTCCGAAGGTCGGTCGACGAAGTGCTAGCCCTGATGCTTGATGGCTTCCGAGAGGTAGAGCGAGATTTTTTGCGTTGGATGCGAGGGGAGGGGGTATGATCACTGTGCGTTGTTTGGTGTTTTCTTGATATGGGTGGTGCGGTTGGGGATGTGGTGGATGTTGGGGAGGTAGTGAGGACGGCGTCTGGTGCGAAGCGGGTTAGTTTGGTGAAGGGGTTGGAGATTTCTGCGTTTGGGGATCGGATGGCTGGTGTTGGGTGTCGGGACTAGAAAGATGAGATATGGGTTTGAGAGGCGATAAGGATCGGAAGAGTCCGAGCGGTACCTTGTCAGTGAGATCGTCGACGATGCTTTTGAGAGGACCGCTGGCGCTGGACTGGCGCGAGTGGGTGTTAGTCCGATTGACGATGGCCGGTTTGAGTGGGCTCGCTGCCAATCGCTGCGTCACTGCAGGGAGGTTGATGATGCTCTCCGAGTCGTTCCCGGTGGTCTTCACGAGCGGTGGATCTGGGGTCGGTGGACCCGACTCGCCTTGGACAGCGGTGGTGGGGAGGAAGAGGGAGGCAATGATAACGCGATGGTTGCGGAAGGAGGACATTTGGTGGGACGGAGGTATCTTTTGATATAAATGAGTGTTATAAAGGACGGTGAATGATATCATCGGACATCACCTTGCTCCCTTTTTCGGTCGGTCCACCTGAAAAATCAACACCCTCATGTCCCATCTGTACAATAGTCTCTCCGCCGTTATTCCGTTCATCCCACCACAACACCCGTCCTCGCGCGGGCGATCCAGGAACATTGGGAGGTATCATCCCTTTATTCCCTCTCCTCTTCCACACTCGCCGCTTTATATCCAGAAATCCGCCCACTTTGTTGTTCGGAACCCTGTGTTGTCATAAGTACCAATCCCTGGGCCCACATACAGTTAGCCAAATGATCTCTAGTTTTTATAGCTTCGGCTTACGTGTCCCCAATTGTTCATCAACTCGTCTCCGCCTCTATATGTAGACATTGGCCATTGTGACCACACCTTGGCATGTCGGGCGCAAGTAAAAGACAACTGAGATCCGGTGTATTTATCCACAGAACGCTTGGCACCTTCAGCCGCCCTTATCTTCAGGACGTAAAAACATCGAGTATTAGCTTGAAACGCCACGTCCCCCATTTTAAATCTTCAAGCTTCAAAGTGACCACATCCCACACTGGTGTCAGCTGGTATTCTCTAATGATCAAAAACGGTACGTAGTGTTTTTTATTGTGATTTATGATAGAAGCGCTGAAACTTGAATGGAAGACCATACTCATTAACGTGTTAACAAGTTACAACCCTCAAATTTATCATCAATTTAGAAAATGAACCCTATCAACGCTTCAGCGCCTTCACCAGAGGGTAAACTCGGTCGACTTTCGATGGCTGTCGAGGTCAGAGCCTTGGCTCACGTATGCCGTCCCTGCATTAAATAGGGTTTGTCTAATAGGGGGACTTTGTGGATTGCGAGCCCAACAGCCATGGAGATGATGGGCGCTTAAAGCGGTGTACGCGGTGTACACTCACGTCATGCACTCTCCCGTTAAGAGCCCGGTCGCTCCGTCCTCCAAATATCCGGATGCTAACCCTTCTGCGAGGCAACCGGCAGGTAACAAGTGCATAGATTATGTGGTCACTTTCTAACCGGTCTGTCTTTCTCAGATGAAATGCCAACACAAATATGGCCTTGCTGCTGTGTGGAAAGCATATTGCAACGTCTTTGACTTCCTTTACATCCGAGTCGCCGCTGTGAGTGTTTCAGTTTTATCCATCGTTCTTCGATGATGCCAAACAAATAAGGCCGTGCTGGGGAAAGGTGTTGCAACGTCTTGGACTTCCTTAACATTGCCGCTGTACTCAGTTTCAGTGTTATCCCAGCGGGTTTTCCGATTTTTCAATTGACTTTCATTCTCAAGGCAGACGGGACAACCTTCTGCGTCCACGGCCGATACCCGAATACATGATGGAATTCA
The DNA here is from genome assembly GCA_000827195.1 of Laccaria amethystina LaAM-08-1. Taxonomy (NCBI): domain Eukaryota; kingdom Fungi; phylum Basidiomycota; class Agaricomycetes; order Agaricales; family Hydnangiaceae; genus Laccaria; species Laccaria amethystina. Next base: position 107,183 of record KN838602.1, on the reverse strand, counting down.
TCGTGCCTTTTGTTACAATTATGCGTTGACGACATGATCAGGAATCAATGTGGTCCGACCTCGGCAACATTGAATCACTCTGTCAGCCCTCGGGGTGTCGGCTCATGGAAGATCTCACAGGTGTTGACCTTTCGTTCGCATCAAGTTTGGGGGAGTGGCTGATGTTAATAGACGTCCAGTTCCACTATGTGAACAACCTCAAGTCAATCGCCCGCGTCCACCAGGGGAGGTACAATGTTTGACGAGGATCTGCCAGCTTGGTCAGTGCCAAATTACTGCCACCATTGTGGGAACTCGGCATCTAGCATGATGGTTCATGAGGATAAGGATCAAGTAACCATTTTGCGAGGCAATCACGAGAGTCGGCAGGTAACACAAATGTCTGGATTTTATGGTCACACCGACTTCTCACCGCGACTGATCTAGTGTTCACCTATCGTTCGTTCTTTGCCCTATAATACTCACAGCAGATCCCTCACGACGAAGCATTTTCGAGGTTTGCATCCCACGCTTTATATTATGACCACTATGCGGCGATAATGGCATGATTTACCTGTATCAAGATCTAATGTGGCCGACCCCGACAACATTAAATCATGAGCTGTTAGCCCTCAGGGCGCTGGCTGGCATTTCGGGCGGAATGTCGCACAAGGGCATTTCCCTCGCATCTTCGGGGTAGAGGCTAGCAGACGTTCAGTTCATTATTCAACTACGTCAGCAATCTCAATCTAATCGCCTGTCAATCGCCTGCTCCAACCAGGGAAGAATAGAAGTCACGTTCGATGAGCAGCTGCCCATGTGGTCAGTGCCAAATTACACCTGGAACTCGGCATTTGTTTTGACAGTCCATGAAGGTACTAAGAGGCAAAAAACTGTGGGTTTCTTTCATGTGATCCCTTTTCTTGCCGTAGGATTGATTTCGTTCTAGAGCAATACACCAACCTTCGTATCATTCCTACTGATTTTATTTTCTTGACTTTTTTATGTTCGATACTAGATTTCGCAGCATCAACATTGAGGCTGACCATCACTCTCAGGACTGGCGAATATTTATTCCCTTGGGATGCACGCGTTTCCGTAGTGCTGAACTATTTTTAAACTCTGCTTGTCCTCGTGACCATTCTTCCTCTCAGATATCATGAATGGAAACAATGTCATTCACGGTCCGAACGAACAGCTAACAGGTCATCGAAGAACTTACTCTTACTCAAGAATCAAGGATTGGGTCTTTTATTGCACTTGTATCATTCTCATCTTGTGTCGATTTCTGAACGAAGAGGCTGCTCTCTTTCCTTCAAGGGGTTTTAGAATGACACGAGTCTGGTTCAGCCTTGCGCACTCATAGATCATGTACCACGAAATTCACGTCATACCGTGACTGACGTCTTGCAGGTATTCATGGAACCGAAGAGTGCTCTTATCGCTGCACCCCACATTTGACCACATGCGCAACTCAATTGGAGTTTGCCAATAACGAATGCGCACCACGCCCATCCTTCCTTTCCTGGCAATATAAAAGGCAAGCTCAATTTGAAGGTTGTGATCACCACCTCCCACTTTCTCGACTTCGAACATTTTGTCGAATATTCGCAGCTATGTCTTTTCCAAGTGGCCTGTATACTCTCGAAGCCTCCCCTCCGAGTCCTGTCGGAGTTGGTGGTTTATATGCCACTGGAAACGGCGTCAACGAGATTGTTACCGTCGAACCCAACAGGCCACCGTTCGTTGAGCGTCAGGTTGTCAGTACCAGGCACTTACACGTATTCTGGATGATCAAAACCGCTAATGCCCTTCTGCCAATATTATTTAGTGGCATATCCAAGCCGTCTTGAATGGCGAGGAAGGCCAATATACCGTCACTCGCCACACCACTGGAAGTACCTTTGGAGGAAATTGGTACCCGAAGGACGAAAAAATTAATAGCCCCGTCGTTACTTCGGAAGAGGTTTACACATGGTTTATTGCCTACTCGGATAAAGGTCCCGACACCATCACGTACGTATACATGATATATCAGCATTTCCTTCCTAACGTGCCTCACCATCCATTCTTCAGCATTCAAGCACCTATATTGCTTGTCGGCGTGTGGTTGTACGTTGGAGCTGATTATGATAAACACCAAGTGAGCAGCTTACACTCTGGTGGCCTGCTTTGGCCAATGTTTTTGATGCCTCTAGGCTATCCTCAAACCTGTTCCAAAAACCCACGTTCCAGGTGCGGTGGTACCCTACTGGCATTTCAAGGTCGCCCACCTTCAAGATTAAGCGCGGAGATTTGTGGACTTCCGGAGGAATTCTAAAGTTAGCGAGATTTTATGCAATGTTGCGATTATGTGTACTACCAACTCTTCCAATGCAATGGTGTTACTACTGAGTGGACTGACTGATTTTTCGTATGCTGCCTTCGGTTATCAAAAGACGCACTGACACACGACGAAGGTGAAATTCTCCACATACCTAGGCCTATCCTCAAGTAAAATCTTATCAGGTTCGATGTCGTAGTAAACCACAACTATTCATAGAACCAAGGAGTGAGCCTGCAGACGGCGGCTCTACGCCTCCGATTCAACTTGAAGCTCAGCCCAGAAATCAGTAGATTTTCATGGGGAAAGTTCACTCTCTCGACGCGAGTAAGTACACAGAATCGGGTCCGGCGATCATTACCCTAGATTATACCGTGCGTAGTTTCACATATCAACAATGTCCAGCCTTATCTACAACTTCCGCCTCTCAGAACGAAGTGTTCACTGCCAGTCTTGTACTTATACTTACGCGGGGACTTAGTCGACTTTCTCATTTTTCATCCGAGGCTGTGTTATAACTTATTATGCTTTCCTCGTCGACTGGGCCACCCCTCGTAGTCACTAGTGCACTCACTCTGTACCAAGCCTGACATTAGCTTTGGATCAGGGATCATCAATACTAGTAGCTACAACAAAACACGACTTGAACATGACCTCGCGCAATCAGCCAAGGAGCTTACATTAACTGAAGAAACCAGTCCGAGGCTTGACAAGGTTGCGAAGACCAGCAGTGGGCAGTTGAATTTTGGAAAAAGAGGTGACTGGATATCTACAGGTCGTCTCCAAGTTGCCCCCACTCGTGGATACAAATTCAGATTAGCCTATTCTATACCACCTTGGTAATCGAAGGAAATCCTCAAAACACCACTCTGTCTCATCCTCGGTCTCCTCGATGCGGATGATTCCAGGAGCGACCATCTCCACTGTGAAGAACTTCCCTTCCGATACCTTGAAAGTTTTTGACAACTCTCTCATCTCATAGAGTCCGATCCATATCCTCGAGCGCTTTGAAGTTCGCTCGGCGAAAATCTTCTTCCAGCAGGACCCACCCTTCAACACATTCACATCAGCACCAAAACCATAAGAAAAATTGTCATAATCAATGATAGAAGGAGCTGGTTGCATTTAGAAAGAGATTGTAAACCTGAGGATATGCCGATTTTGAAAGGAGTGCAATTTCGTGATGCTGAACGATATACAAAGGAGTTAGGGGAGTTCAGAGTACATAAATAGGAGCGATGCTCATACTTAGATCCGGCTGCGGCGTGACTCGTCACTTATATACGAGTGCGACTCCGGAATTGTCTCTCATCCTGTTCGCAGTTTCACTCGATAATGGTCCTCAATACACGACTCATGACGCGAAATCGCCGTAATCAAAACGTTCAACGCTCAGGTTCGACCATGACTAGTGTTGATCTTCACAAAAAATTGGACCCTCATGTCGACCTCCGGCTGGCAGACTTTAAAAATGGTTTCAAGTGTTCTGCCGACTCACCACTTGTAAATCTGCCGCCGGAACTCAAGACATCCATTCTATCCTGCCTAGAAGACGACACTTCCTCTCTTCTCTCGTGTTCTCTCGCCAATAAACACTTATCTTTTGCTGCGCGTGGAGTTCTCGTCCGGACTGTTGTCCTCGACACACCCACTGGGGAGGATCTTCGTAGGAAATATGCTGCCTTCCGCCAGTTCCTCTTGGGGTCGTCCAGTACTAACGGCTCATCCTTGGCCAGATCCATTCGCTCTTTTTGTCTACGTTTTGGAAAGGGAGTCTCATCAGCTGAAAACCAAGATCACTACCAGATTGAAAAGGACGCTACATTACCCTCCACCTTATCCTTGGTTGTCAACCTAACATCTCTCACAATTCACAGTGGAAGCGACCGCCTCGTAATGTTTCCTACGGTTCTTCGTCCGACTTTGCTTACCCTCTTCGCGTCGCCCAGCCTAAGGAAACTCGAGTTGCGGGGGATTAAGAGAATGGACGACATATATCTCCGGCATTTCACGAATCTCAAGCATCTCTCTCTAGCCGACAGCTTTCTAAAGACTAGGAGGACGGGGGATGAGGTTGTTTCAAGTCTCGGCATTATGAAGAAGTGTCCACTTGAAAGTCTTTCAGTTTCTTCATGTCAGAAACTGATTTATAGGGAGCTCAGCGCGCTGAATTCTAGCCCTGCATCTGCGTTTGATATCTCCCAACTCCGAGTTTGTCAGTTCTTGTTCTCCCAACCATACATACACTGGAACATAGACCGGAAAAGAGACGACCGGGGCATCGCTGCGTGGAACACTGCACTTTTATGTAAAGATACATTGGAGATCTTTCATTGGCAATGGTATCCAAGCCGTACGTCCATCCTTCCTCGTATTGACTCTGCATTTTCTGATAACCTTTCTCTGCATAAAGGTTCCTTACGCCCACTTTGCATCGACCTTTCCATGTTACCCACACTCCGCCATTTGTCAATAGCCCTGGAACCGAGGTTTTTCTATAATGGTGCGTTAGGGAACACCCCAGAGGTCTTGGATCTCGCTGCTCCGGGTAATGTCATTGAGTCTGTCGAACTCGGCGTACAATTATCTGAGAAAAACGCAAATGAGAGCTTGACTTGCGAGCCGGGGAAGGGGCGCTGGAAGCAGTTGGACGCTTGCCTTGCCTCCACGTTAAAGTTTAGGTGCTTGGAGAAGGCGGAAATAATACTGTTCCTTGATTCAGGACGCCGATCAATTGGTGATGTGGACCGGTATCGTGATATGCTCATGCTTCAATTTCCGTTGTTGCTTGAGAGGGATTGTGGAGTCTTCCGTGTTGCGCACTGTGACGCGTAGATGTACCTTTTCGATTGACCCGATGAATCGCGTGCATGGCATCATGCACTGACTTGAATAATCTGGTGGAATCTCTGATCTCCTGCCTGCTACATCTATGCGGTAGATATATTAGGCAGCTATGCGCAAATTTCCCTCAGAGTAAAATGTTTAGATGGACATGGTATTCAAAAAATCGGCCAATCATCAACTGAAATCATTGCATTGGAAACTTGATACTAGAACAGATCAACGCGATGTCCATGAAAACGCAAAGCTACCCTTGAGGATCTTCCTAAGTGCCAGATACCCGCATACCTAATCACCGGTCTGCCAGAAGGGTGGCTGTTCCACGTCAATAGGAAAGGGTTTAACCACGACCTGGAAGAGTCAGAAGATGACTAAAAGCTGATAAGGCGAGGTTATAAACGCTCACTAGGTCCCTTTCAGCTACTACAAAATACGACTCGCCGACGGCCTCTGTGACTGGTTGAATGCTAACGAATCATGATGAGGCATGTTCCAGAGACACCTAGACATATCACATACGAGATAGCAGGACTGCTTGAGGGAAGACCATTGTCTACACGCTGAATACGCCATTCGGAAAACCCCTCTGCAGTGACGATGGGGCCATAAGGAACCGCAGACTTGTCCCTCAGGGACCAACTTCCTCCATAGGTGCTGCCACCCGTGTGGAGAATGATCGTGTATACGTTTTCTTTGCCTTCGACGGCTAAAATCTCCCACTGATAACGGAAACACATGAGCCATTTCATGCAAAAGAGGTGGATTAGCACTAACAACTTGGCGCCCAGCAGTGGATGGGACCTCGGCAGCAAGGGTGACGATATTGTCAAGACCATTCCCAGTAGCATACATCCCTCCAACCCCGATGACGGGGCCGGGTTTGAGGCTGTAATTACCGCTTTCAAAAGACATGGCTGTGAGAGTTCAAAAAGGTGCTTGAAGTTGAGAAAGTGGGGCGATGGTCTCAACCTGCAGAGCGACGCGGCTTTTATGGCTCCAGGATAAGGTGAAGGGGATGTAGTGCGCTGTCGAACACCAGTCGTCCACGTGGTGTCTCTGGATGGGCTCACAATTCGCATAGGTTAATGTCAGATAAACTATGCTTCGGTGAAGGGGTTGTAGTGCGCCGTCGAACACCAGTCGTCCATGTGGTGTCTCTGGATGGCGAATTTGGGCTCACAATTCGCATAGGGTAATGTCAGATAAACTATGATTCGGTGAAGGGGTTGTAGTGCGCTGTCGAACACCAATCGTCCATGTGGTGTCTCTGGATGGCGAATTTGGGCTAGGGGTGCAACATTGGCAATAGCTCACAATTCGGATAGGGTAATGTCAGATAAACTATGATTCTTTTGCGCAGAAGATGATGTGAAACATACAAGTACGGGAAGTCAACTTATGGCTTGGGTCGTCCATGACCCATGATGCAGGAGGGCTTGAGTATGAATCAGGTTCTACGCCACTCAAGAGCCTCCTCAAGATCTTGAATGAAAGGCTGAGCCTGCAAGCAAACTCTGTTCCATCGTGGAAAGTCACGCCCTTGAGCAAGGATGCTGAGAGTGCGATGGAGACTTGAAGGACTAGGATCTTCACACCTGATTTAGACCAATTTTTTCCATTGATCACGACGTCGATGAGCTAGGCTTCGCTCTGACAAAGATTTGACGTTCAACGACAACGGGAAATTTTGACGACTCTCGTGATTGCCTGGCAAAAGAGTTACTCAATCTGAATATCTAGAGGACGGAGCCAATGGGTCATTAACAAAGGAGTTCAATGACAAGGGTATATCTCACTTTAAGCGCCAACAATAATGACGCTGTCTGCACGCTGTAGTGCCCGCGATCGACAAGGTCGCCCTATAAGTCGAATACAAACTAGATTAGTCTCTTCATGTAATTCTTAGTACAAAGTACACCATACGTAGCTTGTTTCTCGGACTTAACCCCCTTTGCGCAGCAGCTCGATTATCTCCCAGAATTGGCGGTGAATGTCGCCACAGATTGTAACAGGATTCGAGACTCGCACGAGCTTCCTTGTCAGCTTCTTGGTAGCTGACATCGGGGAAGTCGTTCAACCTTGACGGCATTTCAGTGAAAATTAGATATGTCCTTGGCGCTGGTATGGTGTGCACGATCGGTCGATCAACACCCTACTGTTTCAAACGCGATATTGTACGATAGTAAGCCGTCCTGGCACAGTCTGACGCGTTGAGGATATTCAAGTTGGAGGAAGAGGTTTCGGGGCGTGCGAAAAATTTCGTATGTGTCAAGCCAAGGTGACGAAGAGCTTGCAGCCAACGTCTCCCGTCGCCCATATCCTGGTCTTCTAACCGTAGAAGCCGCCCAAGATGCGGTTTCTCTCGCAGTTGTTGCTTCTGTTAGTGCTATGTGTCTCCGGCTGGGCTATCCACGAATCCGACGTCGGTATCGTTGACTGGCACAAGAAACTCATCGGAGTGCCACTATCTGGGTCAATAGTTACAGCTCCGACATTCCATGCCACAGGCAATACGACCGTAGTTATCACTGCTACCGACAATAACGTCCTAGCAGTTCTGGATCCAGAGGATGGCTCCGTTCGTGAGTTCCCTACTATCCGATAATTCGATTCTACTAAACTGTTACCGCAGTGTGGAGGTACATTTTAGACCCTGAAGACCAGATAGCAGGCTTCTATAAGAGCAAGGACTGTCAGTACTGTTCTTTTGTTGTATTGCGTTCTCTCTAAATTTTGACTTAGGCGTTGCGGTTCTGTCTGGTCCAGGAGGGGCAACTCTTCGGACATTCGATGCTTTACATGGTCATTTAATTGTTGAGAAGCAGCTCCACGCCCCTCAACTTGCTGTTTTATCCGAACCACACTACCTGGGCAAATTTGTAGCGTTCAACCCACAGTCAAGGGACCTTTATGTCCTTACCAATGGTTATACGGTTAGCTGCATTGATGGTGATACTGGAGGGGTCAAGTGGACATGGTCTTCTCCGGACCAAACGTATGTGGCTACAGTTCCATCCAAAAATTCTGTTTGACGCTCTGCCCCAGCTCCCTTGTCATCCACACCCACCTCCTATTCACCAATGATGCAATCTACGCCGTGGGCGCTGCTAAATCCTTCGCTTCCTATACGCTTCACGTCGCCGTTCTTTCCCCCACCACGGGGGAGCTACTTGCTTCAGCAAATCTGCCTTCCAGCATTGCAAATCCCCTTCGTGAAATTATGGTTCTGACTTGCAATGACACCGACTCAACCCATGCAATATGGCTGGAAAATGGCTTGGTGAAATCCTTGGTATTAACACCAAAATTGAGCAACAAGCCGTCGACGATCGAGGGGGCAGGTTATGCACAAATTCTAGATGTCGGATTGAGTAAATATGGGCAACTGGTGGCGACAAGAGAAGACGGCGCGAGCCGCATCCTGAAGCTCGACGAGGATGGATTATCGCTCGCATCAATCTGGCAATTTGAGAATTCTGTATGTAATGTCTCATCATCGTTACCCTGCCTTCTGCACTCACTTCTACACGATGTTTAGGCCCATTCAAAGGACAATACTGATTCTATCTACGCTGGTGGCTTGGATGGCCTTGGCCGGCCATATGTCTCACGTGTATTTTGGTCTCACAAGTATGAGGTTCGTTAAAGAGTATTTGTTTTGCTGGTGAGATGCTGATTCCTCATACAACATAGAAAGGCTCTGCAGACATCTTCGCCGCACATTTGGAAACAGGCACTGAACTGGGAGCTTTCTTCCCCTTCGACACCAAATCTCATGGCATCATCAATCATGTAGGGTATCTATCTCTGCACGCAATTTCCCAACTAAGCTCTGCCCCAAACTTCAGGTCGCCATGGATGCTTCCCATACCCCAAGTGGGGGAGTTATCGCTAGGTTGCTGGTCACCACCAGTTCTGGTGCAATCCAGCTTTGGCAACAAGGTGAACTCAAATGGATGAGGGAAGAATCACTAGCAACAACTACGTTGGCTGAATTCGTCGAACTTCCGGAGCGCGTAGCCAGTGGATCAAATCTCCACATTGGTGGTGAAGGATTCGTTTCGCGAGTTATCCGGCAGATCTCTGATGCTCAGGTACTGTCATGTTAATTTCTTGAGTTTCGCGGGTTCTGATGACGTCTTAGGACTTCCCTCAATATGTTTTCAACTTTGTCAAACGTTTCGTGACAGGCTCCTACGCCTCAGCTTCTTCTCCAGCTTCAGTGCCATCCTCCGCAAATGAAACCCTGTCAAGAGATGCCTTTGGGTTCAGGCAGGTTATCGTAGCAGCTACCGCATTTGGCAAGGTTTTCGGAATCGATTCTAGCAACGGCGAAATTCTCTGGAGCCGCGTTCTAGGTCTGGGATGGGCGGCGGAGATTGGAGGAAGGATTCACCCCGTCAAGCTCTATCTTACACGCACGGTCAGCGATGGTGGCGATCCGGAAGTGGTTCTTGTTACCCAAAGACGAGCTGATAATGTAAGTTACGTCCTTTTCGAAATGGTTTGCCACTCACTCGAAAATCTTATCAGACCCTGGTTGATACCGTTCTCTTCCACATCAATGCTGTAAATGGTGAAGATGTAAGGCGAGCGTCAAAGAAAAGTGATCTATTCGAGGGGTTGGACATCATCCAGGGACCGCTCGTGGAGGGCTTCCTACTGCAAACAGAACCCAAGGCAGTTGTGCTGCTTGATGAATTCTTACGGGTCAGTTTGCCACGTCGAAGTCCGCATACTTACCAACCACGTTGCTTGTAGGCATACTTGTATCCCAACAACGCAGCCACACAAGCCGCATTTGCAAAAGTTTCGTCCGCCCTCTCTTTCCCGTTACGGACAAATGCCGAGGGCCGGCAACGCATTCAAGGACACCAGATTCTCCTCAAATCTGAGCTCAGTGATAAGCCAGTAGCTTACACTACCTGGTCTCTTAACCTTCCACCAAGCGAAAGCATCCAGCAGCTCCTCCCTCCGGCCTCACGCGGGCCTGTCGCCTCGATTGGTCGAGTCTTAGGCAACAGGACCACGCTATACAAGTACCTCAACCCTCGCTTATTCACCGTCCTCACGGTTTCTCCAACAACGAACATGTGCGGTTTGTACGTGGTGGACAGTACGAAGGGTACCGTGGTGTATCACGTCCAGATCAAAGGCCATGGAGGCTGTAATATCAAAACGGCCTTGACGGAGAACTGGTTGGTATACCATTACTTTGAGGGAGAGGTTGCCGATGGTAGTGTGGACGGAGCAAAGGGGTATCGAATGGTCACTGTTGAGTTATATGAGGGAGAAGTCGTGGATGAAAAAACGTCTAGGTGCGGTCATAGATCTCTACACCTGGATTCCTTTTGTTGATCCCTCTCCCAGCTCGGACATGTCTTCCTTCTCGGAGAAAAGTTTGCACCTTACTGCATACGAGCAAGCATTTGTGTTTCCTCATCCGATCACTGCCCTAGCCCCTACCTCGACGAAGTTCGGAATCAGCAGCAAGGACCTGATAGGTATGTTATCATGCAGCTTTGTAGACGAGTAGGACTGACCGTCAACATACAGTGGCTACCAGAAACCATAGAATCCAATCTTTCCAACGAGCTATGCTGAACCCTCGTCGACCTAAGCGCAAGGTCACGGCTGAAGAGGCGGAGGAGTTCCTCGTTGAGTACGATCCAGTTCTTCCAGACGATCCTCATCGTGTTCTCTCTCATGACTATGAAGTAAGCTTTTGATACTCGTCTTGAGTGCACCAATAGACTAACTACCCAATGATCAGGTTGCCAATGTACAGCGGATAGTAACCGCACCTGCTCTCCTTGAATCAACATCATTGGTCTTTGCCTTCGGTTTGGACATGTTCCTAACCCGTGTGGCGCCATCGAATACATTCGACGTCCTCAGCGAGAACTTCAACAAGGCCCAGCTGGTGTTCACGGTCTCCGGGCTATTGCTTGCGATTATGATCACGCGACCGATGGTGGAGAGGAAAAGGCTTAGAGAGAAGTGGTACCAGTAGCCGATTAGGCTACCTCAGATGTAACTTATTGGGCAAATGGAACAGAAAAATCAATTCGTCCTCTTCGGTTGCATCTGGTGTTGAAAGATGAATTCGAAAAGGGCAAATATCGATTGGAATTGCGGACTCTTGTGTTACACGACAGAGCGTATACTATCCGGATGTTTCAGCTCTTCAGAGGCCATGCGCAGGTGTCTACATTGGGGTCCAAATGCCATTGACCAACACAGACCAAGCAGAAAACGCGCTGGATGAGGATCCCAACTTGATTCTATATTTCCTATATTATTGGCTCCACCTCCATCCAAAGAATCACGGTATCTCGTGGACGCGTCCGAAACCAGTCCTCAACGTTAACACCGCAAACCCATCAACAGAACCATTCTTGTCGACGGGGGATGTCGACGATAACACTGTCACTCCTGAACAGGTTCCCAACGTATACCTCCTTGTCAATGATTTGGCCGCCCTCCCTGTTCTTCGAAAAGATACGGAGGCCATCCGTTAGTTTTTGAACCAACCCTCGACGAAGGATGTACCGTCAGCATAGGACATGAAGCCAGAGCCATTTCGACGGACACCCTGGACGTTGCTAACTCCTAGCAAATATACTCCACCCCCGTTGGCCAGGAGCATTCCAATCAAGGGTTGAGACATTGAGGCGGGTTGAAATACCTGGGAACACCAGGGGTAATGTGTATTATCGGCCAATAGCCGACTCTAGTACGCGTTGAGCAAACTGACTTTTGAACCTCAGCAGGATCAGAACTTAATGAGACAGTCGCTTTGCCAATCCTGCTCACCTCCGACTCTCTCCGCGAAGCTTCTCCACCAGAACAAGAGGATATTTCCCCTCATCAGCACCCCGCTTGACGCTTGATATCCAACAAATTCGCAGCAACAGTGCCAACTTGCACTCAGAACGCGCGTTGACTGCGAGGCGCATGATGCATCTTGAGTCAGTCGCTGGTCGGTCGAGTCAGCATCCAATTTGCGGCTTTGTCTTTTTCTTTGACACTTTCATGTTACAGGTGTATCGTTCGAAATATATAGATCTGTTGAAGATGCCGATACGCATTATGAAGGCGGAGGAGGTAAGTAATCAAAAATAACAATGGAACCTTGCGTATGAGATATATGACAGAGTCTCCCCGCAACCGGGCAAAGTGTAAACTCGACGCGTTCGAGCCCTGCTTCATCGCAAAGGAGGGTAACGTCTATTTTTTGTCGCTCACGAGGAGTGCAGCTGGCCATCAGAGCCTGGCAATTGCTCCAAGACATGACGAGAGTCCCGTTGCAAAATCGGTACGGTTCGACAAACATCGCAGGCCCCTCCTTTGGGAGAATAAACTTATGTCCGAGTTTGACGCGCCCCTCCGGAAGGATGACTTCATATCGCCATATGGTATGTGACTCGCTCGACTGGCGGATTACGTCGTAAGTAATCGGATGGTGGGTGTACCATTCACTTGGCATTTCAAATTGCAATTCTTCGTCACCTTCCAGAGAATCAATATCCATGTCACATTCCACGGGAAGTTCAAGGTCGGGTTTTACGTGATGTGGCCCCGGTCCTTCAATGTGTCCGCCAGGGATAAGTGGGGGTATATTCCAAACGGAAACCACGGCAAATCGGATTAATATGACGGATTCGTCAGTCGCGCAAAGCTGTGGCATGATCAGTCAATATGTGTACATGCAAGTTCAGATAAGTCGTCGAGTATTACCTGCTCATATGGTTCATATCCTACATTAAATGTTACGCCCGTATCTGCAACAAAGTTCCATACTTTGACATAGTTTGCACCCTGGTAGACCATTAAGTCCCCACGGAGCGAAAAGAGGGCCACCTTGGAGTAATCCTCGATCAAAAGACTGGCTATTTTGGATAGCATGGGCTTCTCTGACAGAGGGAAAATTTCAAAGATCCAAAATTCATCTCGTCTGCCAGGTAGTAATGAGCGTCAATCTGCACCTTATCGTAAAAGCAACGACTCACATGCTCTCTTCGTCTGTCCAACCATTAGTTTCACAAATTGTATTGGCGAAAATCCGCAAGCCCAACTCATCTGCTGTGGGGACTATAGCAAAAATATTGTTAAAAATATGAGACGCGGAGGCTATCGGAGTAATCTTCAACTTGGTGCTGGAAGAGTAGCCAAGGTCCCAAACACACAGGTCGGCTTCGGAAAAGGTGATAAGGAATCGGCCACCAGGAACGAGATAAACACCCTCGAAGTGGGGATTCTCAGACGGAGTAATAGTTCGCTCGCAGCATCTTCTGGCGTTCATGTTGTTACGCAGCGGCATGATATGGTTTAGCCATCTCGTGGGCGCAAAGACAGCCTGTTCCAGATCTGTCACACACATTTGGTCGATCGGGAATGTGGGTTTAAAGACAGAGTCGTTTGAGCAAACGTGTCGGAGAAGATCAACCCAAATGATGCGTTGGAACGTGATAGAGCAGAACAGTTTGCAGGTCTAATAACAATTCGTCAATACAATATCGAGGTTTGGGATTGAATATTGAGAGACAATACGACCTTTCTTAGAGCAACGATGCTACCCAAATCCATGAAGCTGAAGATGTGTAGGAGTAGATCGATGGAAAGACTGCTGAACATTGCAATCGAGCCTCCGCGATTGCGTACACCGATATTCTCCATATTGGGCGACTTCACTACTCGGAAATGCGACGGGTTTGGCTAGCACTGAAGACGTCGTCGGCTCGTCGTGGTCGTTGGACTTGGCTTGTGATTGTTGTGGCCTTGTGGTCGATTACTTGGCAGGCAAGATGCATTTCAAAACAATCTTCTTGAGTCTCGATCAGGGGTGTCAATATATATCTCTACTGCATACAGCCATGTCCAACACGACTTCAGCTTCAGAGTTCCCCTAGAGGAGGGGTAAGAGGGATGGGCAGACTAGAGAAGTAACAGGTCAGCCGAGAAGAAGGACCTCAGGATGGAAGGAATGATGAGGCTGTTGCAAAATGGGCGAAGAGATACTTAGTACCCAGGTGGCAACTGCGTGAGCAGATTGGTGGAATCCGATAGCGAGCGGTTTCTCATGCTTTGAGCAACTTGAAGGCCGCGTCTGAACGCTTTCGATTCGATAACGAGGTGAAGGTACCTGTTGTGCCCGAGGTGGAACTATCTGACGTCCTAGTTAGAAGCGACTTTCAGACGAACCGTTGTTGGGGATGATCTGTCAAATGATCATAGCTTGCCGCAGATACCGTCGAAACCACTATCTCTGGTACCTGCGACTCGGTTGTTGGCGGTGAGCCAGGGAAAAGCCGTGGCTGAAGGGTATTCCTCCGTCTTTCTCCATACTTGGTCGGGTGCTCACTATGGTCCTTTTGTAGACTTGAAAGCCTGGTTCTTCTTGAGGTTTGAACACCAAATCCGCGGAAAGCCCACTGCACAGAGCCGACAAAATCGAGTTCGCTCGCTGAGCAATGCACTTAACTCAAGGCTTCTCAGATCAGGTCAGGAAGTCGATGACGCTTCTCGAAGTGCACACCGAGAGCACTATCCGTCGCAACGTTGAAAGCGATGCCAACTGTTAAGAGGTTCGAGGCGAGCTTGGATTAACTGGTGGCGAAGCTGGAGGAATTAGAGAAGGAGATACTTTCAGCTAGACAGAAGGTTTCTTTGTTCAAATTCGCGGTGGGTCAAAGGATGGATTGCTTTTCTCGCCTGTGTAACGTTACTCAGTTTGAATCGCCCACAAACGAACACTAAGTCGATTATGTTGACAGACCCTAGCCAGTCTTATGCTTCGGTTCCAACATCCGCCTCTACTCAGCCGTTGTATTTGCTCCTTCACCGTATCACTTGTATAACGCGGACCTCGTTCTTGGTGTCAGTTTCCAGTTTTCGCTTGGTGGCAGGTCATTACGTAAGATCCAACGCTCAATACTGGCCACCATGACAGATTACCTTCCCCCCACGACAGACGTTGTTTTCATCGACACCCTTCGCCTTTCAGCGAATATTGGATATGATTGCTGGGGTCGACGCCGAGCCCAGCCGATCGAACTGACCGTGTACCTGCACTTGAAAAACAGTTATCTGCAGGCTGCTAGCCAATCAGACAACGTTCTTGATTCAATTCACTATGGGCACCTCTCCAAAGCGATCAGCACTCTCGCTAAATCTAAATCCGAAAATGGTGATCCAGGTTTTGATGGTATAGACGGGTTGATTGGCGAAGTTGCTCAGGAAGCTTTGAAGTTAGCTGGGAATGCTGCCGATGAAGTGAGAGTGGTAGTTGACATACCAAAACTCATTTTGCTTGCTGGCGGTTTTGCGGTGGATTATACGATACCGCATCCATCATATCCACTATCTTCTCCGGGCGCCAAGAAGGTCTATGTGAAAGAGCTCATTCTACCCGTGATTATTGGCGTCAACCCCCCGGAAAGAGAGTCCAAACAACGCGTCATTACTAGCATCACCTTCTATGAGAGAAAGGGTTTGGGGGGTATTGAACCCGTCGATTACCAGAAGATTGTTTGTGATTTGACCAAGGTCTGTCGACAACTGTACCGTCGCTGTCTTTCTGCATCTCATCTACTTTGGAAGGAATTGGAGGCTTCATCCTACATGACGCTCGAAAAATTTGTCATGCATGTTGTTCGCTCAGGCTGCTTATCTTCAGACGTTATCGAAGCCGTCACAGCGCGGGCGCAGAAACCCAGCGCACTCAGTTTTGCGCACTCATCGGGCGTCGAAATCACCCGAGCCAGATCTGTCTTCCTCGTGTAGCTGTGTTGTTCAATGGTCAGAAATGGTGCAGCGATGCGGGGCATATACACTGTCCGTTAATCTCACCTCTTTTTGCCCTTTATATCGTATAACACCGTTGAAAAAGTAAAACTAGTGATATGGCTCAAAATGTTACAAGAATAAAGTGGGAATCTCTGCTTGTGACTTCAAGCCTTCATCCTTCCATTGAAGAGAAATTGTCTTCATAGGCATTTATTTCGCGATAATACTTGTACAGAACGGAGCTGCAAAACTGGGAAGACGCGGTTGTATCTTGTCTTAGCTGTTGAAGAGAAAGAAAGATAAGCCTTCCGAATTGTGCATTTCATTCGGCCTCAACCACTCTGGAAGTGCATGGAAAATTTTCCCATGCTTTGAATTCAATCTATGGAGCTCTTCACCTAGTCACCGCCTCTTGGTGACAAGCGGAACTCCTCACGCAAAAAACCTTATTTTTCTTATCGGTCTTGACAATCAACTCCTTTTCACAAGAGGAACATTTCCTCTGGACCGTTTGTCAATATCTACAAAACTGACTGAGATATGAAATTGGAGCCCCTCGATTTGGCAGTACTCTATAAAATCAGCATTTATAATACATTTTACTGATCAAATGCCCTTGCAACTTGTTCTGGGATGCGACGATGTGATTTATACTTCTTTGAGCTATAATTTCGAATGTGAATTTGAGCAGCCCTAGTTTCCATCCCATTCGGGTATGCATCCATCCATCTTTGCATCTGATGTTCCCAACGTCGGATGGTTTGCATATTGACAGAATCCAAAGCTTCTGGCATATTTTTCTTGAGAGTCTCGAAAGTGTAATCACAGTGTTCACGAAGATACTTTTTGACCACTCCCCAGAAGTACTCAATGAAATTGAGTTCACAGTGGAATTTCGGAAGAAATATACAGAGATGACCAGCTGCTTCAATCACCTCCTGAACTAGTGATCGCTGTTCCTTGAAATCGGCTTGTTGCTCGATAATTCGCTTGCAGCAACAGTCAAAAGAGTCAGGTTTGCATTTTTTACATTTTCCTCGAAGGCGTTGGACTGGTAATCCACGCTCAAGAAGAACCGCTCGCATCCCCTTTGGCTGATCTGGAAAGTGAGGGTCGTCTTGAGGGAAAATCATTTGCTGAGCAGTCTTTCGACCGTCTTTGATGAACCAGCCATCGCGCATTCGCGCTTGTTTCCCTCCTGGGTTAACATTCATTCTCGATGCAAGCAGCGCATCCTCGTGTCCCGCGCCGTGGGCTGCCTCGAATGCTGGTATAATTTTTTCTCTGATCTTCATGTGCAGATATCATCAGTTGAAAAGAAAGTCGAAATTGAGACCTGAACTGAACCTGTTTAATGAACATCTCTCCGTTCCAATACCCTTCATAATTTTTTCCGTACTCAAGTGTCTGGCTTGCATCCTTCAGCCAACCCACTGTTGAGCAAATAATATTGCTCTGATGGATGCCACGCCCGGCTCCCTTTTTCCTCAGAGAGTGCTGGTCTTCAAAAACCCAGCTCTTGACTGGTGAATCGTGAGCTTGTGCCGTCATTTCGTCATGCACGCAAAGCACCAGTCTTCGCTCGACATAATTTTCTGGCGGGATGGAAAGGTCTTCTTTATCCACATCTCCAATGACGAACCGGATAAGTCTTCGGGCATGAAACTTCATTATTGGTAAAAATTCCTCTTGTCGGTACTTGACGACATCGGGTCGGTCATGACCATCAAAATAGAATCCCTTTTTGTATGAGATATACCGAAAGCCTTCTTTCCGAAGCCAATGCCGAGCTGTGCTCAAAGATATTCCTTTTCCCACCTTCATCTGAATTTTCAATTCGAGGGAAGAGCTCGAGATCCATGTATTTTTTCAAGCCTTTGGGCATCTCGCTTTGGACGACATCACGAAGGTATTTGTCAGCAGCAGCTGGAAGCATGTTTCCTTTCGCAAACTCAGCCAGTTTTCCAGGATTCATTGCCCATTTGTTTGAACGCACGTAAGCTCGCAGCTCAGCCTTTATCTTTGGGTCGTCGAGAAGTGAGTAGACCTTTGAGTGATGGCCCCTCTTTGACACAGGTAGCGCTCTAAAAGCCACCCAGTCTCGACTCCATTTCCGAACACGGCGCCCACCCCATCGTGCCGCGAAGCCCTGGCTCTCTGCAGCACGCTCAGATGCTTCAACACTCAATCGGCCATTGTCAACCACCATCTTCAAGTAACTTTGAATAGCCCGGGCTCGATACGACTGAAGGCCAGTAACCCCAGCTTCGAACTTCGTCTTCTTGGCATGGATGAGTTTGTGAATGTCGTCGTAAGCCATCTGCAATTCTTTTGAACGAGCTTCTTGCCTTTGCTTCCTTGCAGTTCGAACTGGAATGTCAAGTTTTCGTCGTTTCCGTGCTGGGGTTGATTGGGGAAGGGATTGTT
>KN838602.1:15967-79927 GCA_000827195.1 Laccaria amethystina LaAM-08-1 | reverse complement strand
TTTTTATGGCTGAATGTTGTACTTCAAATTATTGGATGCAATTTCTTAGTTTCGGTGTATCATTAGCAGGTGGATGACTGTACTCATTTTTTGGGCAAAAAATGGCTTAGAAGCACTCCACAAGCCACTAAGCCATGTTTTTTGCTGCAAAACAGAAATAAGATAACTGTTGCGTTGTTGACAGAAGGAAATGTGAGTGGCCAAGAAATTCGCATGTGCAAATAACTTGGTTGTGGGAAGATCTTGCTCAGACTTAAATGGGTGCGAACAAGATCTGAGCGTCCAGGAAACTCAATAGTGGTAAATGATTGCCAAACCAACCAGCTATACCAACCCGAGTGTAAGCTCACGACGGCAGGTTGGTGAGGCAAGAATGAGCCAACCTGGCTTCCCAATTGAGTGTCACCTGGACGAAAGGTAAATTGATTGAAGAGGGGTTAAGAGATAAAGTAAATATGTGGTAGATTTAAATCAATCAGGAGATAGAGAGCTGACAAGTAAAGAAGACGGAATTTTTTGAGTAATACGAAATTCTTTGAGAATAGAAGAAAGACGATCAAGATGTGCTTGGTTGTAAGCTTTTGAAGTACACATGGGAAGGATTACGTCCATACGGCGCCAATAGAGTAGAAATGCGAGAGATGTCCAGCCTCCAGTAGCAGCAACGATTTCGGGAGGTACTCCTGCGAGAAGTAGCTGGACTGCGCCGCCAATATAAAAACTGTGGCCTAAGACGTGGGCGAGCATGGCTGAGGACCAGATCTTGGTGACAAAATCTAGGAATTCATGCTTGAGAAGATTTTTTGATTTGCCAGATGAGGAGCGGTACGCGAAAAGAGTTGAAGTGGATGAGACGGAGGAATTAACATCGAGATGGTTCTTGAAGGCAGCAACGGGACATAAAGAATCGCCGTTACGACGTGCAGTGAGGATCACTGTAGCTCCTAGTTCCTTGGTCGTTTTTGTCCAAGGAATAACGAAGCTTGCAGAGCGAGTACCATCACGCAATACACAGAATAAAATTCTTTAAAAATATTAAGAATGTGGTATGGAAAGTGCAGTTATGAGATAATAAACATACGTGGTAGAGTGCAAGACATGATATTTAGGATCAAATGCTGCGGCGACAGGAAGGGTGGTTTCACCAAGGCAGTGGCAACCAAAGAAAGTGACAAGGGCGACAGCCCAGACAGCGGCATGGAAAGGATTAGAAAGGTCTAAAGTGCGATGAAGACAAGAAAGATGTTCGATAGAGACTGGTGCACGAAGGGGAAGTTTATGTTTTGTACCTTCTTTGTTTGCGGAAGTGCGAGCAAGGTGCACCCAGCTATCGTCGCCATGCCAAGGTGCATGATTCATGATATGCCAGCTGCGTAGACCAGCTAGCCATGAACGGATAGTGTTGCCAGACTGAAGACCCTTGTATTCACCTAGTGTTCGAAAGTCTGGTTAGGTCCGGTTATTGGGTGCCCAGGGGCTCTAACCGAGACCAAGACCGGTTAGCCTTCGTTCCCAAACCCAAAATAACCTAACTGGACCGGAAATAACTGATGAAAGCCGGTTAGTTGCAGTTGTAGCCAGTTAGGACCGAAAAAATAGATAATTGTTTAACTTGGGCAGAATCGTCCATATATGTCTCAGTAAATGTTGTTGTGCTATATATTAGCTTTAAAACGAACCCAAGAACGCTTAATTTGGTGAAGAATTGACATATTTATGAAAATAATCTTGAAACTCTACTATTTTGGCTGATATTTTTGAGATTTGACAATAACTTAGTCAAATTTTGAGCGTTTTTCACGTTCTTAGGTGCGTTTTGAAGGGGTACATTAGGGTCGGTTATAACCGGTTATAACCGGTCCTTTAACCGTTATTTAACCGCAAAATAACCGGTTATTTTATTTTTGAAATGGACTAACCCTAACTGCAGTTAGGTTAGTCTTGCAGTTAGGTCTGGTCCAGTCTCAGTTATTTTCCAGTTAACTAACCTAACTTCCAAGCACTATATTCACCTATGAAGGCACATAACAAGGCGTAATCAGCAGGCATACGAGCCTCCTCTGTAATACCCCATTTGTCACAAATTTGAGTAAAGCGCAGTGGACCTGCAGCATAAGTTGATTTTGTATTAGGAGCCAAGGCACCCCAAACTGCCATCATCACAGATTCGACGAGAGGAGCAGGAAGTCTGTTGGCTACATCTGCATGGTGACGAGAGCCGAAAGGTGTGTGCCATGAAAAGATGCGCTTAGCGGTAGGAACATGTGGACGAAGGTCGTTGTCAGTAATAGAACGACCAGATTGAGGTTTACGAGTGCGAATAACACGGAAAGAGGAGTTGGAAGTTTTGGAAAAAGTTGTGGATGGTTTTGGTAGAAGAGAATCTATAGTGATGGGTTTGGAAGGTGTATCGAGAGAAAGATAAGGGTAGGAACAGGGAGCGGGAAGAGGGCGTTGAAAAGGGTGGAAGGAGTTTCAAGGACATGTGGGGCACGGTGAGATAGAGTTGGGAGATTGTTTCTCACCCACGGACCTCTCGGCGACACAAGTCGACGAGATGAGTTGTCTGTTGAGGCTAAACATAAAGAAAGCAATCAGAAAGCTCATCAGGGAGCTTAAAATTGGGGAAGATCTGCATCCCTGCTTTTCCCGGTTCTCCGCGCGAGATGGGATCAGCTGGATTGGCAACGGATTCAATATATACAATTTCTGGAGAGATGGAAAGATCGGAAAAGACAAGATATGTGTGACGGACAGAGAGGTTGATATGAGAGTTAGGACTATGTCCTTTCTCTAATGCGCCAATAGTACCTTGGTTGTCAGAATGGATAAGCAGATGGCGATATTGTAGATCCATCCCTTCCAAGAAGTAAGAGAGAAGTTCGATTGCAAGAGTCTCCAGCCAGCAAATGTCCCTGCCAGGAACTTTCCAGGTAGGAGATAATTGAAAGGCAGCCCAATTATTACCAATAACGATACCAATACCCCAGGATGTTGAAGCATCAACATAAAGGCCGAGATCTTGAAGAGGGCCATGAGGACGCAAAGCACGGAATACACCTCCAACTTTGAGTTTTTTGAGCCACCAGGAGAGATCGGTCATCATGGAGTGAGGAGGATATCTTGTTATGAGCTCATTGTTATGGAAGGAAGAAGTGAAATTAGATAAGGAAGGTAGACAGGAGCGTCCATCCATGTAAATGAAGGCAGTATGGCAAAGCGAGCCATGAATTTTTTCAACATTGAGTAGATGGCAGGGACGACCTTGGAAGTCGTTGAGAAAACGCTGGACACATTCATTAAACTTCAGCCGCTTCTCTTCGGGCAGACTGATAAGTTTTTGGGGAATATCCCAGCGAAACCCAATAAAGGTTGTAACAAAAAGAAAAAGGTCGTCCCCTTTTTCGTCATGCCAAGGAAAGCCTAAACAATTGATATGACGTAGCATTTCGGTACAGTCATAATCATAAAGAAAATCGCCATCGCGAAAGGAACCCATGGGCGAAGGGGTACGGAAAACTTTGAGGTCATCCTCATATTTGGGAACGGGAAAACCCCTTCAGCCTCCCAGATATTGATGATCGCATTAGCGATCATACCAGCATTGCTACTAGCGCATGCAGCACCAAAAGGATGGGCATGGTCAATCAAGAATTGACCAGGAAGACCCTGGACAACAAGCCATGGTTTATGGGAAGGCAAGACAGGACATGTACAATGGAATTTTGCAATATCCAATGTACAAGCCTGTGTCCCTGGAGGAGCCAGAGCAATCTAGAAGTACGTGGGTAAGTACAGGGTGCCAGAGTCACACATAAGATGAAGAAGAAAAAATAAAATAAAAGAGAGATGCCAAGAGGCACAGCAATATCGACAAGATGTCGACGACAAAAAGAAAGCAACAAGGTGCTCAGAGAGGAACAAGAAGTCCCTGAGGTGTAGGACAAACACAAGATGTGTCCATGCATGAAGAAGGTGCAAGTTGCACAAGAGAAACATGGACAAAAGTCCGAGATAACACATGAGCCATGCAAATATCCCAAGCTGCATGCAGCAGCACAAGGAGAAAAAACACCCCACACACAAAATGCAAAGGGGTGCATAAGAAGGAGTAAAGAAAAGGAGGGAAAAGGATTGACTAGATGGGAACTCACCATTTCGGCAACCTTTGACGCTAGATCAAAACGTGTCGGGAAATCTTCTTTGCGGATATGGGAATTGACGGAAGGATGTAGTTTGGACCCTTTGGATAGATGCCTGCAAATCCTTATCTTGTTGGGCATGCCAGGTTGCTGGGGTTGGACGTCAACAATAAGTGGAGAAGAGAAGAAGGGCCTGCACAGAATAAGTTCTGCCTCCTTACGAGAAAAGGGGCCAGACATCCTACCTGCCAGAAGCTCCTTTTGCAAATAATCATGTATTTCGTGCATGTAAGGGTAGGTGGAAGGATTGTTAGGGAGGATCACAGTTTCGGTCAAGTCAGGCATGTGCCTGAGAGGAAAACCATGCGTCAAATTGTTGGAAAGAAGGGGATAAGCGAGAGAAAGGCCATGTTTAAGAAGAAGTGATTCGAAGGCGTGTGAGTTGTAAGGATGTGCAATTCGATCGAAAATAGAGCATTGCTGAGGGGAAGAAAAGGGGAGGGGAAAACGAGTGATAACGGAATGCGAAAAATCGGTATAGGAAAGAGAAGGAGGTCGTGCAGCAGTAGTGTTTAAAGGTCTGGTTCGGTCCAGTTTTTTGACCCCCAAAGGGGGCAACCATAGACCGCAACCGGTCCAAACCATTGCTGATTTTTGGAGGACCGCAACAGAACCGAGGAGGACTGGTCCTCCTCAGTTCAGTTGCGGTCCTAAAACCAGTTTTAACCAGTTTTTACTACAGTTTTTACGATGTAATTAAATTTCATTACAAAAATAATTACATGATGCTGCGAGCACTTGCTCACAGCAGTGAGGTTTGTAAAAGAAAGATATGTCCCTACATCATCGAGTCATTGTCATTGTCAAGTCATTGGCGTTGAATCATCATCGTCTTGTGTTGTTGTAAGAAAGATATGAGTCCCCCCTATGTCGTTGTCGTT
Source organism: Laccaria amethystina LaAM-08-1 (assembly GCA_000827195.1). NCBI lineage: Eukaryota > Fungi > Basidiomycota > Agaricomycetes > Agaricales > Hydnangiaceae > Laccaria > Laccaria amethystina. Next base: position 74,844 of record KN838602.1, on the reverse strand, counting down.
AAGTCGTCGTCTTGTGTCATCGTCGTATTGTCCATTGTTGTCGTCACAGAGTGGTCATATCATCCATCGTCGTTGGGCTGGTGAGGTGGCTCGCAGTCCGTTGGGCTGGTGCTGTAGCGTTACCACGTTGTTGCCCAGTGGTGGTTGGGGGTGGTTGGGTGGGGTGAATGGTTGGTGTATCGCATGGGTGACGACGGCTGGGTGGGGTTTTGTCAGTTAAAAAGGGATGTGGGGAGTTGCAGACCTTTTGGCAGCCCTCACCCCTCCCTCACTTCCCAGCTATTGTTGTTGCTACTGCAGATGGCGTCAACATCAATATTGTGGCATATCCAGAGTGTACCGTCGACTTGCGACGTCGTCACCGCAACGTGGCGTTGAGCCGGCTGCTGCTCATTTGGTTGCCGTGGCTGGTGATGTGGCATTGCGGTGTCGTTTTTGTGTCGTTGGCGTGTGCCATGGTTGTTGTGAGCAGTCGAACGGCAGTTGTGGAAGGTGGTTGTGGTGATGCAGCGGTGGGTGGTCGTTGTAAGGATGGTTGGTGGTGACGTGGGGTTGTTGATGTTGGCATTGTTGATGTTGGTGTTGTATGTGCCACTTTAGCACAAACATCACCACATGGTCCGTGTTTTGCCATGGGGTATATAAACACCCAAAACGATGCCGTCCATTCCTTACTTTCTCCCACTTTTTAATAATCAGTAAATATATTATGTAGTTTTAACTGTGTATATAGTACATATATATACAGTTAAAAGACCGGTTGCAATCGGTCTTTGATTGGCTGTTAAATATTTAGAAAGTGAGGCAACCTGCAACCGGAGCAACTCACAAACAAAGCAACCACAACCGACGGTCCAGTTGCTTTCGGTTGCGTCCGGTTCGGTTTCGGTTTTTTATTCGGTCTATGCAACCGGACCTGCAAACACTACACGGCAGTGAAGAAATCCTCAGACGGTTTTGGTGTGACAGGTCCAGGAGAGTGCGTGATGGCCTTTTCTGCCGCAGAAGGAGCAGAGGTGAAGACGGTCATCTTTATGAAGGGAGGCGCATTAGGAGGCAGCGTCAGCGCCTCGAACGTTCCAGTTGATGCAGAGCGCTTGGTTGTCAGGAGTGGCGAGACCAAAACCGGGGCTACATTTTGCCCAGACGACCTTTCTGTCAACAAATTTTGCGGGAGTAGTGGATTTGAGGTGGAAGAAAACGGTGTGCCCCCTTTGTGCACAGATGAGGCAGACGGCGGTGGAGGAAGACCTGCTGCTGCCTGACGGAAAGGGTTGAGAGTAAGATTGCGAGTGGGAAGGGCCACGCGGCAAAACCCTTTGAGAGAAAGGGGCAACACTGCCCCTGGAAGACGGCCCAGAGCGTCCAACCACCGTCTGGGAAGAATTGACGAATTCTTGGAATTCTTTGCGCAATTTATGACTCTCTTCAGTCAGGCCCAGTGCTTTATCATAATCAGTGGCACTAAATTTGAGGTGACAACTTCGGTGATCTTGTCGGAACTCCAGTTCCATGACTTTCCAAGCATCATACAACTCATCCCTCTTGTTCAGCATATTAAAAAAATTAAAGTGTTTTTCAAACCAGGTGGCATGTTCTCCTTCACTTCCCAACTTGTCCCTCGAGATCTGGAAACTCCACATGTTAGCAGCGGCTTCGGACCACTGACTACAGGTGAGAGTTAACTCCTTCCCAAAACAGACAGAAAGCTTCTCTAAATTTAGAATGTAAGTCCCCTTGATTTCTCTGCGCACAGGGTTTGATTTGACGGTAGGAAGGGTTGATGCCTCATCAACAAGAGACCGAAAATTCCGTGTCAAAAAGAATGGAAGGGGAACTCCAACACAAATTTCAGTGTCATAAAGGGATTGTGGGAATTCAATAGGAATAGGCTCTCGAACCACTCTCTCAACATGGTTGGAGCCATCCATGCAGCGCCTTTTTGAGACCCTGGCATCCTCTGCGAGAATATCATCATATTTCCTCTTTTTGTCCTCCTTATCTTTTAATTCTTCATCGGCGAGATGCCTTGCGAGACTATTGTAAATGAAGTTGCGAACAGAAGCAAAGGAAGGAAGTCTTAATCGGGCAAAATCTTCGGGATCGATAGTAATCAGGGAGGCAACTTCTGATCCTGGTTGAGGATGGGCGGTAGACCGTAGGATCTAGGGCATTATTCAATGTCTTGGCAGATCTGGCATCATTTTCGGCCTCAATCTTCTTATTCCTTTGTAAAATATTGGGAAGGGAGAGGTTTTTTAGGAGTTGGATGATAGCTGGAGAAGTGTGGGTACGTGGGATGCGAAGTTGTGCATTGTCAGTCGTGTTGGTCAAGGTGTTGGTCATTGTGAAAATGCTTCAATGGGGAGTGGGAACAAATTCGAAATTTTTAGAAAACGACCAAGAGGAAGTTTCTTAGCGTCAGAACCAGATCCAATGTGATGGGGAGAAGAACTCCCAGAAACATAGACATTTATTAGTGTGTACGCATGTGTGGAATGTCTGGTTCTGACGCAAGGCGTTATCTTATCCAAAGATGAGCATACGAGCAACAATTGACATTTGAGTATATATGTAAAGATAAGATTACTGTACCATTTCGATCAATTCGACACCGACGTGACTTTTTTGCGATTTGGAAAAATCCCAGAAAATCGGAAAAATCGGAAAAAAATTAAATCCGAAATTAAAAAATTGAGCGTTACGCGTGACGGTCGAATTGATCGAAATGGTACAGTATGACGATGATTAGATGGCAGTCACGCTGTAAAGTAAGATCTGGAAGAAAAACACATCACAAATATTCCGATAATCCTGCAGAATACATCAAGAAGATCAAAACAGTGTCAAGCTCGAGCCAAGGTGGACAATGGCATCGAGAAACTGGGTTTGAGAGGCTTGTGGGACATCAAGGGGAGGGCGTGGGGCGAAATTAGCACGGCGATGACATCATATTTCCTAATTTAGGCATGTGCCTGATTACGTTGGCCGGTTGGTTCAACGAAAGTCTACTAAAAAAAAATAGGAACCCCAGGTGCAATTTTTTAATTTTCCTACCCCCTTGGTCCTTCACTCCCACCTCACCATCGTGGGCCGGTCTCTAGGCTCTTGCTCCCCTCGCTTTGAGTCACATGAAACGCATGATCATAGGTTTTTACCGCAGCTAGGAGCCACGCACCCCGGTTTTTAAAGCCTAAGTCGGCCCCTGATTAGATCTCCTTGCGCTGACAAAAACCTTTCCAGTTACTCTTCGACTGGGTCGCTGCTGGCCTCAAAATCCACTGTCTTCTCCAAGTTCTACCCAGCCCACCCATTGGCGAGGGAACACCGTCATCGTCTCCTCAAACTCACTATAACACTCCCTGACGACAAGGATCCAGATTCATTCGTAAGCTCATAGCCCTTACTTGCCGATTTCCCGAATTTAGGCGTTCAAACGGCCATACTGACGTCGGATTGACGCGTTGGGCATAACCCGGTGAGTGCCTTTGATGGAATGTATCCGTCAACTGCACCTCAGATGGGCGGGTTGCAGGTTTTTGAAGGATTTTCGTAATAATTAGTCGCATTCATTTCGTTTAAGATGCGTAAGTCCAGCCTGCTACTTATCACCTGTAAGTTCCGATTGCTTCCCCTCATAACATGGGCTATAGTACCACCTTACCAAACACCATGTTAGTTCTGGATCCTTGTTAGGAGGTCGACTTCAAAAGCTCTTGGAAGGCCTGGTTGCCTGGTTTTGCTTTGCAGGGCGTCTGTCTCGAGTGGGTTTAAACCATTGCCTCCTGTCGTAATCCATACTCTACCCAGTTATAACCCTTATTGTAAGCTGCAGTTGCTTTCCCTGAGAGCGTTAGCTTACTACCTGTCCATTCTCCCAGATCTACTAGGTCTCGGTACTTATGAAAAGATCATTTGCAAAACTCTTGGAAGGCGTGGCTTTGTGTGATCCTTTGTGATTGCAGATAGTTCTTGTGCATCGCAACGTGGGGGGGACAATTGGGACTTCCCTAACTCAATCGGAATGATTCTAGATCCAGAGAAGAGAACATTGGTGAATAGGAGGTATATTTTACTCTATCAGTCGACAATATATTAGGTATAAGATAGTCTATAAACGAGGGGTCAACGTTCAGCGTCTTAATTATGGCAAATCACTGTCCATCAGAGTTCCTCTTAACCTGCACTGGGCTTTGACCGGCTTTGTCGAACTGGAGTTTAAGATTCTCCATTCCATTGCTACGATTCTCCGTGTCGATCTTCAAGCTTCAAGAAGCTTCAACAGATTCTTTCCCTTGTCACGAATGTCCACTCTGAGCTGCCTTTGATCCGAGACGACACACTGACTGTCTGAAAAGTAGGGTCGGACTGCTTCCGTGCCTAGCAATAAGATGGCAATGGCCAAGTCTTTAACCCATCGGTGGGCACAACGGCTTTGAACGCTAATGAATAGAAAACCGCACACTAACACCGTAGCATGCAGCATTACCCAAAGGTCCACTCTCCAATAAGTGACTTTAGCGCGCAATGTTGGCAAGGCGATCTCCACAGCCGTGTCATCCGACTCACTCATCAACACGTCAGAAAGTGCTGTCCACGCAGCCTGATACGCCCGCGAAGTCACTTCAATGGCCAAGTCTCTTCGTGTCCCATAGTTTGACGGAACAGCGTAGTTGGAAAAGGAGAAATGGGTACTCAGCAATGCTGACAATGCCAACGCCATCGAAGTTAAGGGATCTCCGACAAGTGAAAAGGGGGGCTGCGCTTCTACAATGGTAGAAGAAATGAGTCTACAATTCCGACTCTGACATGTGATCGCTCCCGCCCGGTATGTCATCTTCGCAATTGCGAAACAGTGAGTGTAGTACCCTTGAAACCGGTACTCGTGCAAGTTGACTTGGAAGCCAGGGTCGATGGTATAATTCTGTGGGCACGACGATACGTTCGCGTTAAATTTCTCAACCCGGATGGCGAAAAGTCGTGTTTCCGAGATGATCTCGGGATCTCCTAATCTCTTCGCAAATGGCGGCCCCCACTGGCTGTCAGGTAGCAGCCCACCGGTTCCAATATCTGCAAAATAAGGGCTGAATTCGCTGTCATCATGGAATAATGGTAACTGTTTGTCCGTCAAAGCTTGATCTGGATCCACCACCCACTCGAAAGCATCGATGGTGAAGTAAGGCATTGTGATATTGAGGGCGGAATTGATAGAGAGCTTTTGCGCTCCTTTGATAACACGCCGAAAAACCGTTGAGGGTTCTGTCCTATTGTCCGACTCGTGTGTCCCCCATGCAACGATTGCAGAAGCGGAACCGACTTGCACAACTAAATCCCGGTTGGATTTGTAATTGAAATATCCTGAAACATCCGCCTCACTGACCCCTCTCGCGATTCCAGTGAGTGGCACCCTGCCAGGTGTAAATGTGACTGCAGGCTCCCAAACGATTGAACCAGTTAAAGCCGCGGAGAAATAATCGATGGCCAAGCTAGCGACAATAGTGATCCATATGATGATCATGTCTCTTTTTTGACCGAAGTGGCAACGTGTAGGTGGCAAATTCGAAATCGCCTGCGATAGACCTTTTATGGAAATCCCCCCTCGGTCCATAACCACAAGAATACTGCGCCAAATTTGGTCCCCTGACCACCATCCACAGGCAACGCGTGTCAGTGAAGCTGCCAACGAAACAATCGTTGTAATATCAGATTGGAGGAGGACATACGACGATGACTGCGAAATGGAGCCGTCGGCTTCCACATATTGTGGTCGACGGGAGTTGACGTTAAAAGTCCGCCCATTAAGGACGCGTAAACAGACCGTGGCTACGACGGCTGTTAAAGCTAAGTGCAGGACGAGTGGCCCATACTTGCGAAATCCCATGCTATGGAAGAATGTAGTTAGTGCAGTATTTTGGAAAATACTTGGTAATGAGCTCACCCGCGACGGGGACCAGGAGTGAAGTCATTAGTTCCTTCCATATCGATTTCAGCGGGCAGAGACAGAGATGACTGGGTCATTTGGGGCGGTATCTTTCAGCCTTTATTAAGGCACCCCGAGCCCCCAGCGCTTAGTGCTACAGTGCCTCGCATCCGATATGGATCTCTGAGCACTGCGCACATGCCAGGATAAAGATAGGACCCGCAAAAAGCAGTAAAGTCTCCTAAAGGTGATGTTTTCGAGTCAGCTCTCTAATAGCACTGAGAGCTTACCCAGGAGTGATACTATAATAGTGCTGCCCCATTAATATATGTTACACTAGAGCGTCAGCGCTTGATGGACAAGACTGCCTTGACCTTGGATCCATCAGTGCAGCTGCGTTTTTGGTGTCTACAGCACTGATAAGAAGCGAGTCTTCCACGGAACAGCCTTCAAAACTAGCTCGGATCCGCCCTGAGGAAGAAAAGGACGTCCAATCCCATCGCGGCGGCAATCAACCTGTCTAGTTTGGCGTCTTTGTAAATTAGCATAGCCATGGTGAATCATCATCAATATTGGCGCTCTGCACATTCCCCGCGTAGTGAAGAGTTTTCACCACCCCAATTCCATCATGCCCTTATTAGCGTTAAGGAAATTTCCACGGTTTGTCGTTTATGAGTACACGGCAGAAACGACGTGTGGGTGTGGAGAGAAGTCAACTTGCATGGCTACTCATGCCTGGCTTCACGCATAACTAAGGGATAAAACATCGTTCTTGACATCAAGGATCTTTCACAGCAGGGGTGGTCGGAGGCATTCATCCGTAGTGTCATGAGGCCTTAGGGTCATAGGAGGGATTGTCGAATATACCATGAGCGTCGAGAGTGGAAGAGAGGGATGGTTGGTTGCAAGCGAACAGAGTTCGGACGGAGGAGTGCAATGTTGGAGTAGCGTTCAGGTCAGGTGGAAGGGGTGGAAGGTTCGCAGGTGTAATGAAACATGGAACTGGAGGCGCTTTATCTGCCGACTCCTACATCAAGAGTTCGACCTGTGGCCATCTTGCCGCCCTCATAAATGTGATATGCCGCGATCCACTTGGAAAAAGTGCAGTATCCAGTTTGTTCGCTCTAGGAAAACAGATGTGTAAAAGTCTGATCATCTCCGAAGATCGGGTAATGGTAGGAGGGTATCGGGGAAGATACCAGCAGGATCAATGGCAAGGTGCAGATATTGAATCGATGTAAATATGTTCGTGTTAGAGTTGTAGGTGAATGAAAGGAATAAGTAGATCATGCCGAAGTCAATGAAAGTATTTGTGTCTTGAATTTCATACACTGAGCCCATAAAGCACCGAGAAATTAATGAGATCAAAGAGGCAAAGAATGATATTGAACCTACGTCGAGTGTACCCGACCATTCACAGTTAAGCTTGGGAGAAGGACACTCCCGGCAACTGAACCTTGGAAACTCAGAAGAACTGGCTATGTTGCAAGTGCAACACAAGCCTAACTTCCTCGCTGGTTGAGCCACTTGCACCGCCGGTCTCCGCATTTCCATCAAGTGTAACGGGGTGGAAGAGGGCGCTGTCTTTGCTACAGGAACGTCGGTGAAAACAAGAAGTGCGGCGAGCGGTCGCAACTTTGACCCCGGCCCCAAAAGTGAAGACAAAGACGGATTTGCTGCTGCTAGAAATCAAAATGAGCATAGCGTCTCATGTTTCCCAAAGTTACGCATTGCCAGTGAGACCAACAGCCTACAGAAAACATTGATTTCATTGGCGATGATGCCGCTGCCAGTGAGCCTTCGAGTTAAGGCCACATTTTGTCACTATTGAAAGCGGAATGTGTTGAGTTTTCAAGCTGCGTTTTGGGAATCCTACCGATTTCCGATCTTAGTTGAAAAGTTGATATCATTGCTGAATATGACGATGTCGGTGATAAAGTTGAGGCACAGGTACGGACTGTAAACCGCCATAAAAGGTGTGATGGAGGGAAGAAAGCCGTTGTTTTGTATGATTTATCTTGTCAGCATCACTGATACATGTGCAGCCAGGTGACTCCGCTTCAAGCTTCAACCCCACTTCAATACTCTGAATGACACAGCAGCTACTACTATGAGGTCACTATGTTGCCTGACCTCCTTATTTAAGACGCTCATGCTCCAATCGAGGGCCTGAATAAGGCCACGCACGAGGAGGGCAACCGAACGATCCAGGTTTCCTTGCCCTCTCTCTGATGGTTTCAAGCCTCTCAGGATGATGCACTAAAAATTTGCTGGCTTGAGGTTGATATTTCGTGAGGGGGTATTCGTTAATCGTGCGTGGATCAAGGAAAGCAGATTTTATTTATACATCATCAGCTACATCGACACAAGAGCTAAGCTGGGGGTGGTACATTAGAGATGCGAGGAGTGAATGTCAATAAAGGAATTCGTATACAGTCCAGACAACGACAGACCTTGGATGCTGGAAGTCAGTGGCCGAAAAACGTGCAACAGAAAAACGAACCTCACTACAAGCCGAGAACGTCCTTGGCCTTCTGGCCCAAACGAACTACAATGGAAGGCCTCGAGATTTTGTTCTTTGCCGCTTCCGCCGCGACCTCGAGAACCCTTAGCTTATTCTTGAGCTGGTCCAAGCTCGCTTCAATCTGCTTGATACTGTCGGGTTCGCTCTTGTTCCGGATACCTTCAAGATGCGTCTCGAGCAACCTCACTGACTTCTTGACTTGACCCGAGAAGCTTCCAGACAGCGACAGCTCGGAGTACTTGGCGGCGAGTCGACCAATCTCTTCGGTCGCTTCTGCCATCTCCTTTCCGGTGTTCTCGATGACCTTTTGGACGTCTGCGATGGAGATCTCTTTGTTTTTCAACAACTCAGTCGCTTCTTCGTGGCGCTTCTTGGTCTTTTCATCGGTGATCATATCCTTCTCCTCCAGGTGGAACCAGGTAGAGTTATAGTGGCGATGCTTGTTCATGTGATGCCCACACCCGCTGCGCCTGCAGTAATCGAAGTGGTTTTTGCTGTCCCAAAATGCGGCACATCCGCGCAACCCCTTCGGATCGATGGAGAATGTAAGGGAGCAAGGAACGTGACAATTGGAATAACACTGAGGTTCGCTACAAATGGTGCTGTGGTAGGATTGATCTTTGTAGACCCACCTTTTCTTGGTGATCTCGTTCTTGAAGTTTTTTGATCCCTCGACGGTCTGTGGGAGCGTCAGAGAGATTCCACCCAAAAGATCGACTCGACTAACCAGCTTGATACCGTCTGATTCCCTAATCAGTCGCTCGAGGTTGCCTCTCTTCTCCGCGAGCTGCGTCATACGGGCGAGCGTGCCACTGATGCTGCGGTCGATCTTGATAGATTGTTCGTAAAGCGACATGATTTCCGTGGTAGGTTGAGCTTCCAGGGTATCCAGCCAGTTGAACAGCTTGACGAGCATCTTCAACGCGGTTTGATGGCCAGCGGTGACTGTGACCTCTAGATCGTTCAAAATATCCTGAGCGTTCTCGTCGATCTCGCCCTCCGCCTCGGCGTCCTTTTTGATCTGCAGATAATTCCTGCGCATGGCAGGGGGTTATCTAGGAGGAACCTCCCAGACTTCCGCAATTCGTTTGGAAGGGTGTCGGATTTGAAGTTCCAGGAAAAGAGGGCTCCCAACATTGGTGAAAAGGAGACAGATGTTATTCTATCAATAGAAATTTCGGTAAAGAGATCGTTTGTGGAAGGGAAAAGAGGCTCACGGCAAGAGTATTGGGGAAGATAGAGGTCAGCGTGGTGATGGCGTAATCAGTGGCAACACCGATGGAGAGGTGCCGAGTGACGCACGAGATCGTGTACACGCAGACGAGGTGGTGGTATTGACTGAGGAATGTACAAACACAACATGACATTGTATCTACATGTGTGATTACCCCTCGAACACCTAGGTAAGACCCCGAACACCAGGGGATGGAGTATGCATCTGCCAGGATGCCCTACTCCACCGAGGCGCGGGTTAGTACCGTTGGCGAGAATAATAACGGCCGTCACCTCCGGGATATTATCCCGAATAGCAGCAGCAATGCTGTCCTTGTGCTCCCTGACCTTTGCAGTATTGGTTTGACTTTGGGATTAGGATCCGCCGTGCTCGTTGGTGACATCGTAGGGTTCTAAATCATGTTCACCTGGCTGGCGGCCTGCCATGACGTTTACGAGGAGGGACAATACGCTGGTCTTCCCTGTACCAATCCCATCTATTTGCGTATGACCAGTAAGTAACATGGGGGCGAAAAGTGGGAGAACTACTTGCCCACGAGCATAATGGTGAACTTGTCTTTGTTTTTGCTGGTATTGATGATTCCTTTTGCGAGATTTTCGAGAGTGCTGCGCCAATGAGAGATCAATGTAATCCTTACTCCTGACGGGCACTCACTTCTCAACAGGTTTCTCCTCGACAACAGCAAGGGCAGGAGCGGTACTAAATGAATAGTGATTAGACATGACAATGGTGTGGGTCGACGAGATAGACACATACGGCTGAGGTACTGATCTTTGTAGTGGTGCAGGTAGAAGTGTGCGTTGCAAGGACCAGGGGGTCGATAAGTGAATACTTAATGTTCCACTTCTCCCCATGATGGACTCCTTATACTCTTAGCAAACGCGCTGAAAAGCATCTCCGAGGAATCGAATGCGTGTTGAAGGCAATGGAGAGGCCTGACGTGTTAATGTCAGAAGCAATAATAACCTGTGAGTTGTAAGGAAGAAAGGTGATCGGTCACATGCATTCACTTCTCAACGTTCCACCACGACCGCAGGAAGAACTACCCATGGTGCGGAGATACATCTTAAATAGATGGACGCAATAATCGTCGATTGACGTGGTCGGATTAATCCTCACAATCGTCGTCTGACTGCCCAGGCATTCTTCACATCTCCGCGAACTTGTTCTGACCGCTTTATTACATACATCGTGGTCATTGACTCCTCTGACAGGTGATCCACAATATAGCTTCGGGTGATCATTCCCTTCCCCTTTCTCGTTGTTCTCGGCACTCATGAACCTCCAGAACCTTTTAAATAACTTGAGGTCATCGGTATATCACCAGATGCAATTTGGACGGAGGAATGTTCTATTCATTGTTCTGATTCAGCACTCATGAACAGTCCATCGACAACGAGGTCCTGATTGTAGATTCGGCTTTCCCAAGTTTCTGGTGTCACCGATATGGCTAACACATCGTTTCCTACAGCTGCCAAAGGTCAAAGAAAACAACATGGGAAATGATCACACTCATGACCCTATACAACAAACTGAACCGGGCAAGCCTGAAGGTTTCGGAGCATTTTTGTTGCTCCCAATGCCCCTGAACGTTGAACCCTCGAGGCAGGGATATTGAGAGTTCATCGGCCAATGCACTAATCAAATTCGAGACTTGGAGTTTGCTTGACAAAACGAATGCTCCCCTAATTCTTCTGATCTTGATAACGCCGCCTCGACTATTACGTCGACATGCACGTTAGCGATATTGGAATCTTGATAGGAAAAGACAAGACGGTGGAGGATTATCTGGTGATACGTTCACGAGCCTCTTTCTTGCCTAGATTTAAACCGTCGCGCCTTCTTTGCAACTCATACTCCACCTAACCACAACCTCATTGTAAGTCACATTCGCTTCGGCTCAGCTCCTCCCCTTACTGTTTCTCCAGACATCATGGCAAATCTCGGTTCTTATGAAGAGCTCGTCGTCAAAGCCCTTAGGAGGCACGCCTTTTTAGGCCAGCTCTACAGCGGAGGGTCATCGACTCTACTCTCTGAAAATCTTTTTGGTAATGCGGAGATCGTCGGCAAAGAGTCTAACACACCTTTCTCCGATCAGTCGTTTAAGGAGGTCAAAAGTATCCAGGACAGGGCGGAATTCTTAGATGTTTCTGCTTCCTTGTCGCTCTCGATTCTTGGCGGAGCGCTCGACATCAGCGGGTTCGGATCCTACCTAGACCGCAGTAACAAGAAGAGCGAATCCCACACCCTCGTCACCGTGGCCCGCGTCCTTACCAAGCACAATCGCTTGGAAATCCAGCCTATGCTCGATCACGTTGCGATGGCTGCTGACGTCGTCCAGAAAACTCGTGCCACTCACGTCGTCACGGGCATCACTTATGGCGGTACCGCTCTCGGAACAGTTGTGCTCAAGAAATCGTCCTCTGATAAGACCAACGAAATCAAAGGAGAGCTCAACCTGAGCTTTACCAAGGCTGCTTTAGTCAAGATATCTGGAAAAGGCAAGCTGTCGAAGGAAGACACAGAGAAGCTGGAAAACATCGATCTCGACGTCCGTCTGATCGCAGGCTTCCGTGACAAGGAAGCCGCTGCTCCCACCACCGCCACGGAGCTCATGGAGGTTGTCAAACGTACGGTGGCACTCATCGGTGACACCGGTGTCCCCTACGAACTCCGCCTTACTCCTATCTCTCGATTCGTGGGAGACAAAATTAAAGCTCTTTTCCGCGAGTTGGCAGCGGCTGACATGTCTAAAATCACGGAGTTCTACGACGATCTCGTGACCTTGAGCCAGAATCGCACCTCTCTCCGTACTACTTTTGAGCAGCACCATGCTCTTCTCTTTCCAACTTTTGTCAAGACCTGTCGCGCTCGGTCGTCCGAAGTCGACCGTCTGCTGGGTCAAGCGCGCGAAAAGCTCAAGGGTTTCCTCACGAAGTTCCGAGAAAATGACCCGAGTCTGAACGTCGAGGCCTTCCTCAAGGACGCAGCACCAGGCTATGAGAACGAGTTGAAGCTTTACAACACAGATCGCGCTGTTGCTGCGAAATTGCTGGATATCAAGAGGGGTGGCGATGACCGAAAGTTCCCTCTCGTCTCGGTGGAGAAGCTTCGGGAAGAGATGAACAGGATTGACAGAGCAACCGTTGCTCTCGTCCTGGTTCCTGCTGACGTCCAAGTCGTCAGCCTACTCAACACCTATCGAGTTTTGGCCGACGATATCCAAGCCTGGCGTTCCTCCCAGGACGCTATACCGTCTTCCAGCCCCAACAAGCCATCCACGACTGTCTACTTCTCCGTCTACATTGACCCGTTGGTGAAAAGTGACCTTCTCATCTTAGATGGCGCCAAGAAATCCCTCGCTTACGCCATCAGCACAGCCAACAGTACAAAGGAAACCGTTTTCCTCACCTTTGGTGTTTCCCGCCTCAATGTTCGAACCCTTGACTGGAATGCGCTCGGCCAAGAAGGGTGGGGTATCTTGGCTAATGAAGCTCAAGGTTGGAAGTATGTTGGTGACGTCCAGGGCGGCCGCCGCAACGGCTCTGGCATCATCTCCTATGCAGACGGTACATCGTATGCAGGAGGTTGGTTCAACGACGAGCGGGACGGCTTTGGGAAATTGACGAAGACCGGGGAGGGCGGCGCAGTCATCGAAGAGGGTGTCTACGTCGAGAACGTGTTGAGGTCCGACGGCATCGTTGTTGATACCACCGTCGTCAATAATGGTTCCGTTGTTGGGTTTGCGAAGATCGCCTTGAGGTCTTATGATTCCGTTTCTGGCCACGTCGACAAGATAGCACGAGTTCTTGGATGGAGGTCCGGCCAGAAGTATAGGCTTAAGTTGGAGTCCACCTCTGGCGCCTTCACTGCTCAGACCGTGTTAGTCAACGGTTCGTTGATCGACGCCTCTGAGCACCCTAGCGTTGAGACCTCTGCATGGCCTCTGGACAAGGGCGCAAAGGGAGGGCTCAAAATCAAAGCTGAAAAGTTGTAAAACTTCTGTATCCTACTTTGTACCGGTATCATTCGCAAATGTAACCCAAGAATCCGTCATTTCAATTCATGTTCTTTACTTTCAACACGACTGTAGAAACGACGTTACAGCCTAATTTGCTACTGGTACATGAATCCAATAATCCCACACAGGTTACGAACATGTCTAAACCAAAGACGACGACCAGGAAATTTGATTGAAGGAGGGCAGATGCGTCTCCTATTCGCAAGGTCATCCGATTCACTCGTGAGCTGTTTCGAAAGCTGCCGATCCGATTTCTACTGCCAATCCCAAACTTCGTCAAGGTGCGTCGATCCCATTAGGGAACGCTAATGACTGCTCATATGGAATGAAAGGCAAGCTTTCACGGAGAGTCATGTCGGAGCTGCTGTTCAAAAGATTCCACGTTCAACTGCATATCAAGATAGGCATGTTTCCTGGGCACTCCTCTCTGCCATCGCCCCACATATGCCATCGCAATCCGAAACAATCACCCCAGCCTCACCCCATCCTGTGCCTTCAACGTCGGCCGAGATCATGCCCTCTGTCCTACAACTTTCTCTCGTAGGCCGGACTCCAACAAGTCGGTAATGGAGGATCAAGGGATAAACTGGGTGTCTGCGGTGTAGTTCCAAATGGCAGGCCCAAACTGTTGGAAGTAGTGGTGCCAGCAACGCGCTCCCTGAACCCGTTGGACTTTGTCCGGAAAAGCCAACTGCAAAAGAGATTTCGCAAGCTCGTCCAAATTAACCGTCTTTTTAGGCTATTTGACAGTCCAGATGCGGGAGGCGACTGGAGCTTATAATTTCTTGGTGGTCGAACGATTCCAGGCTTGCAGGAGTGGTAATAATATGTGTTGGCGAGAGTCAAGGGGGAGCGTCGTAGGCGCGGGTGGGTGATATAAAGGGACAACTGGAAGAGTGGAACATTGCTGGCGTCCCTTGGCTTACAAGTCTAGGCAGATAAAGGCGATTGTGGAATGTGGGACTGATCAATGTGAGAAACGCAGCCTAATATTGATGTGTAGAGAGAAGGGCGGGCAGTGTTCATCTTTTGGCTACATCACGGGGCTGCGAAAGGCAGGGCGAACTTGAATATAGTGAAGGTCCAAAAGGATGCCGCCAGGTGACTTGAAGACAATAAGAAACTCTTTTTCCGAAGTGCCCTTGAGAATACAGGGGAGGAGAGGTAAGTTATCTATCAGCCAAGAAGATCGTCGAGGAAATCTTGCATCTCGGCCTTCGGATCCTTAGATTGCGCGTCTGCTGACGGTAGGGCCGGCGCATCAATATACTTTGGTTCTGATCAAACGACATAAGTGAGACCAAAAGGAATCGACAATGTAGTATTCACAGACCTGCCAAACGATCCTTAGGAATCACGGTTGGTTTTCCGCGCATTTTCTCCGATTTTGCGCGCAATCGAATTTTCAGGTCTACGAAGGTATGATCATAGTGAGCAATCAGTTGAATGGAAAGAAATACGAAAAAGTACCCCGGGCGGCTTCGGCCGCAGCTTTCTCCTGGCTCATCTTATTGAGCTCATCATCCCAAACAATCTGTTCCACCTTTCCTTTCCTCGAAGCGCCAGATACTAGTGACTTCGACGATATATGCGCCAAGCTTGTGTCGACATCATCGTCGTCTCGATCATTCTGCTCCAACCCTGCAAGCAATGGGGCATCTGCAAGTCGCTGTTTTTCCAAGAAATGAGACAGGTCCACTTCTGGCTCGATAATAGGTTCGCCTATTTACCAAAGAGAGCACTTTCAGAAGCGGCCTCTCCGGTGAACTGAGAAATCACGCACCATCGGAATCCAGTTCTGGTTCAGGCTCTGCGTACCGATCCGCGTTTGTGCCAAGCTGCCTCCTGGAGAACTTCGCCGCTCGTTCTGCAGCAATTTCCTCATCCTCACCCTCAACTTGCGGCCCTTCTCCCTCCAATAACAAACGCTTGGAGAACTCTGCTGGACGACCAAAGCCGCGGCCCCTTCCTCTAGCTCTTAAGTACTTTCCAAGACCACCTCGATTACTTCGCCCCCTCCCTCTCCCCCGTCCCCTAGCTGGCGTTTCCGAGGAAGTCGAGCCTGAGGCCGCGTCCGACATTGCCGATGGCTTGAAAGTGGTTTGTTTATCGCAATCACATTTGCCAAATACTCAACTAGTGATCAATTCAGGCGTGGGCGCTTTTTTTCGCTCACCATCTCCTTCATCAAGGTCCTTCAGAACGCCCCAATCATCCGCGCCCAGTGCCCAATGTGAAAGCCCTATAACTATAACAGGTATCTCCAATTGAAACTGCCATTTATGGGGAGGTACAGTCAGGTACTTGTGTTTCTTTCGTCGCACGCTGACATGACAGCCCTATGTGTTAGAATGCGCAACATCCTTTCTGGATGTTCAAAGTTCAACCCGTCCGTCCATCGGCGAATTCATTGTTGGCGCACTTAAATTAAGTTGTTGCTGAGGAGGTAGCTGGATGGTCCTGTTCAGTGGCTATGTACTCACAGTCGAGCGATATCGTTCACAAGTTTCTTTGATTCAGCGCCGAGTCCTCCAGATCTGGGTGCCTGAAATTATTTTGAGAAGAAGGTCCATCAACAGAGGTACCGTTTTTCCCTCCGTTCAGGTCTCAAGATGTACGTACTTATACTGACCTTTTACATAAGTTTTCAGTGCAGATTGCGCGGTTCCTTCTGCAAATACTCATAATGATGCAACCCTTTCTGTGAATTTGTTTAAATACTGGTACGTACCTCTTTCATTCAACATCGTGGCTGTTCACCCATGTCTAATACCTCAGCTTCCCCAACCCCAGAGCCCAATCCTCCGGCGGTCAAAAAATATGCCACTATTCTCGATGCAGGCTCTTCAGCAACAAGGATCTTCGTATATAGCTGGAACGCCAACGACACAGACAAACTTGACAGCCTCTCCAAGGTGTATCCTGATGATAAAGTGGGAAAAAGCAGTACCTCCATCGTTAAACAAAAGCCAGGTTGGAAGAATTCTGCCTTTATCTCACTATCCAGTTGCTGACATGATTCTTATCGTAGGATTCCACCGTTTGACAGAAGGACGGATAAAATTTTATCTTGACCAACTTCTACAAGGAGCCAACAATTTTCTTACAGAGGGAACCAATCCCCGCGTGAAGTCTGGGGATGAGGTTCCCATCTACCTCCTTGCTACTGGCGGAATGCGCACATTGTCAAAGGAAGCCCAAGAACCACTTCTGGAGAAAGCACACGAGGTCATGCGGGACTACCCGGTATTCGCGCCTGGGACTCGAGTCGACAATGTCCGCGTCATAAGCGGGAAGACTGAAGGGATTCTTGCTTGGGTTGCCCTCAACTATGGCGACTTGGCCTTTACGGGCCACACAACACAAGGTCTCTTCGAGGTTGGCGGAGCGTCGGTGCAGGTTGCTTATAGGACTGGGGGTGGGTCTGAGGCTAATGTGAAGATTTGCTTGAACGGCGATAAAGCTGGCACAGACATTTATTCGGAGACTTGGGATGGATTTGGGTCCGACGCGGTACTGGAAGAACTGCGGAACATCATCTGGAACGAGGCCATCCAGGCGGGGAATTCTGGTTTCCTTACCGTTGGCAATCCGTGCCTTCCCCGTGGTGCACCTGACGCCCACCTCCATGGCATTATTGGCACGGGTGATTTCCCTACTTGTCTTGCCCTAGCTAAACGCATCCTTTTGGAGGGAGCAAAGGGCCGTCCCCCGATGCCGTACTACCCCTTCATTCAAACTGACTCCTCCCTCTTTATCGGCATCGCCAGTCCGTACTATGTCTACAAACACTTTTCGGAGAGACCAGGGGCCGGTTTAAACGTCAGCCTCCCTTACAATCGTCGTCTCTTCGAGGCATCAGCCCTCAAGTATTGCTCCGGCTTTTTCGATGGTGAGGTAACCGAGCACAGCCATACCTGGTGTAGCAAAGCTGCGTGGATGTTGACGCTGCTACACGACGCCGAAAATGGATTTGGGATGACGAAGGTTGACGTTTTGAGGGGCAAGCTCAGGTTCCCGGTGGGAGTGCAGATGGAAAAGCGTTCTAGTTGGACTTTAGGTGCTGCTGTGCTCATTGCGAGTCACGGTCGGATTAAGGGCTGTAACAATGATACAGCTACGCTGTCAGTGGGCGACAATGAAAAGGGCTCGACGTTTGGATATGTGCCCCAACCAATCATCACTCCGGTGAAGCAGCCTTACCCGAGCTACTCCCAGATGATGTCGGCTCCATCTACCAACTCTCTCATCGCCACCGATAGGTCTGCCTCTTTTGATCCCCTTTATAGCAATGCCAGCGTCGTCAACGTTGCTGGCTTCGCAGCTGTATTGCTCGTCATTTGGATCTTCGTGAATCGTCGCCTTCGGGCATTACGCTCCACACCGAGAAAGGTGAATCCGTCAGAGGTGAAGCACTTTATTCTCTGAGAGAGGTCACAATCTGCGGAGCGGGTTTGTTGCTGCGCCCTTATTTATCATCTCTACTTCCCCTTCGTGTTGGTATCATTCGCCTCCTATCTTATTTCTTTTTTATCTTTTTTCTTTAAACCACTCTTTATTGGGAATGCGACTTCTCCAAATACCCTGCAGACCCCTGTGCTATTTCCTAGCATCTCTCTGCCGACCCTCTGCTTCTCCACATCTGCTATCCTAACTTTTCTAATTTCAAAAATTAGCCCTTCATTTGTTTCTACTACATATTGCCGTTGGCTAGATGGTGTACATACTGGTAAATGCCTGAAATTAACCGTGATATTACTTCAAAACTTCATGCTCATGGCGGACATCATACCAAGATCACCGTATCTAGCTCTGGCAATGAATTGAGCAAAAGAGGAAGACAAGCTCCTTGCAATCAAGCTAGGTGGGTGTCTTCAAGTTCGATGCAATTTGATGAGCCGTGTTGTGAAGAACCCATAACCTCTTGATTATTTCCCTCTGCGACCTTGGGTTCCAACTCGGCCGGAAGGGTTTCAGAAGAGCATTCTCAAGGAACTGAACGCGTGTTGAAGGCGGCTACGAAGCGGCTTGACATGTCCATGTCAGAAGCAATGATAACTTGAAAGAAGGGTTCACTGTTCGGATGACATGACATTACAGAGGTCAGAAACACGGATACAGCTCAACGATCGATCACACTTACTTCTCAATGACGTTGCACCACGACCGCGACAAGAACGATTCCATAGCGTGGAGATACATCTTTGGAGAAGTTCTGTCATGGACGCATCTTCGTCCAAGTATAGCGTCCACCCCGGTCCCCCCAATCGTTGTGGGACCCTCTGGCATTCTTGAATCTCACCATCCCTGCGAACTTCGTTCAGGCCGTTTTGTACGCTGTCCGTCGTGGCCATGACATCTCTAACTCCTCTGGCGGATGATTCACAGCATGGCTCATTCTCCCAATCCTGACAACTTCATTTTGGCTATTACGTCGTGCTGTTCCTGCGATATCACTGAATATCAAGGGAGGTGCGAACATGACCTGCTTCAAGGATGAGTCGAAGCCACGGAAAAGAGAAATCGATCCCCATAATGTTGAGTTGGAACATTCAAATGTAGTGGTCGGCCTCAAGACTCCAATCGAAGTCGATACGCTCAATGAGGATGGGTATGACAGTGGCCATTTCTACCGATATGATAGCAGTGGTGATCTGATGCTTTGTTCCATATTTTACCAGTAATACAGGCTGCGGAGAGGTTGAATTCGTACGTGGATCGGAGGGGGACAGGCCGAAAATTTATGGAAATGAGAAACTACATGGGACAAATCCCAAAGGTCGGGACCCCTTCTAATGAAGCTGAATGCCAGTGGAAGTTGATGGGAGCACGCCGACACTTGAAAACTAACCTCACTATAGACTAAGGAAGTCCTTGATAATATCGATCTTCTGGCCCGGGTCGTCGAGGGTGGGCATGGATATTTTCTTCTTATTCGCAACTGCCGCACGCTCAAGCACCTCCAGCTTTGCCTTGAGTTGCTTCAAGCTTGCCTCGATCTGCTTGATAGTCTCAGGATCGCTCTTGTTGCGGATAGCCTCGAGGTGCGTCTCGAGAAGCTTCACCGACTTCTTGACCTGACCTGAGAAGCTTCCGGACAGCGAGAGTTGAGCGTACTGCTCCGCGAGCTCACCAATGAGGATGGTCGACTCGCCCATCTCAATAGTGATGCCCTCAACGGTCTTCTGGACATCCAAGATGGATACTGTTTTCTCTTTCAGCAGCCTGGTGGCTTCTTCATGGCGCTTTTTGGCTGCCTCGTCAAGGAACTCCACCAACTCCTCTTGTTTGTACCAGATCGAATTGTAGTGATGGTGCTGGGTGATAGGGTGCTCACATTTCACACAATCAGTCTGATAGTGCTGCTTTCCCAAAAACGCGTCGCATCGACCTAGCTCTGCTGGATCAAGAGTGAATCCAAAGCCGCATGGGACGTGGCAATTAGAATAGTACTGCGCAAAGGGTACTGTGGAAAGATTGGTCTTTCTGAATCCAAAGTTTCCGCTGGATGACGCCGCGGAAGTTTGCGGAAGCCTTGACGTCCTAAGAATGAAGTGATGAATGATATGCAATGAGAAGGGGCGTCTCCACTCACCAACTGGATACCATCCGTTTGTGAGATTAAAACTTGGAGATTCTTTCGTTTGTCCGCAAGTTGCGTCATGCGGGCTAAAGTCTCAGTGATGTTGCGTTCGATCTTCATGGATTGATCGTAGAGCGAGGTGATCTCTTCGATAGCCTTGGGCTCCAGAGTGTCCAGCCAATTGAACATCTTCACCAACATGGCCAAAGCGGTTAAATGGCCCCGCTCCAGGTCTTCCAAGATATCGCGTTGCTCTTCCTTGTCGACTGCCAAAAAGTTCTTGCGCATGGCGATGGGATTGTCAAGCAGGAAGCGTCTGGAGTTCTGGAGCTCGACAGGGAGAGTGTCGACTTTAAAGTTCCAAGAAAGAGGGCTCGAAACATTGGTAAAGAGAAGGCAAATGTTATTCTGTCGGTTGAACGCACGGTTAGTCGATAATCTAGGACAAAAAAGAAGCGCCTACGGCAAGACCGCGAGGAAAGATGGAGGTAAGAGTGGTAATGGCGTAGTCAGTCGCGACTCCGAGGCGCGGATTTGTACCGTTGGCGAGAATAATGACGGCGGTAACTTCTGGGATGTTATCCCGAATTGCGGCAGCGATGCTGTCCTTGTGTTCCTTGTCTTTTTGAAAGCCACGTGTGTCCGCGAGGCCAAGAGTATCAAGCACGGTGATCTGTATACCGTTTGTACTCTGGAATCTGTAGACCTTCGCGGAGTTGGTTTGGCTTTGAGATCCCGTTCCTCCGGTCTCATTTTTGATGTCATACGGCTCAATCGTATTCAGCGGGCGTGCGGCCTGCTAGTACGTTTACGAGGAGGGCCAGAACACTAGTCTTCCCAGTACCGGTCTCGCCTAACAGAAGGTAGAGAGTTACTTAGTAGTTTAAAAAGATGGGGAAGAAAGACCTGCCTACGAGCATAATTGAAAGGCTTTTCTTATTTCCGGTCATGTTCAGAATTCCCCTGGTAAGAGTTTCGACGGTGCGTGTTGCAAGAGTGTTGGAGCCAACTAAGTAGTACGTGCCCGTCAATGCTTGACGGTAACGAAGAATCCCACCCGTAGCCTGCAAACATTGTTTTCCCAGTCTCCAGGACTAGATCATCCAGCGTGGGTGAAAATCTTGTGCTTAGCCGCAATTGCCGCCTGCTCAAGTAAGGCCAGCTTTGTCGTGAGTTGTTCCAAGCTCGCCTGGATCTGCTTGATAGTCTCGGCGTCGCCGCCCTTGGCGAGGGTACTCTCAAGGTGCACCTCGAGAAGCCTGACGGACTTCTTACATTGGACTGTGAAGGTTCCAGAAAGAGAAAGCTCAGAGTACCGCTCAGCGAGCGTGCCAATGTTTGCGGTTGACTCCGCTATCTCTGCAGAGATCTGGTTGAGGTCCCGTTGGATGGCCGAAATTTGCTCTTCATCTATATTTAGCTGCCTGCTTGCCTCCTCGTAGCGCTTCTGCGCCTCTGAGTTGCCAAGGGCGCTCTCGTACGCTTTCGCAGTCTAGGAACGACTCAATCATTAAGATGCAACAAAGAGTGGATTCAACGCACCAATTTGATAGCCTCTAATGATGACATCAACCTCTGAAGCTCTCCACTCTTCTTTGCTACTTGGCTCATTCGAGCTAGAATTGTGGAGGTGTCGCTCTCGATCTTTTTGGACTGATCGTCGAGCAAAATGATCCCTGTAGTAGGTTCAGGCTGCAGGGTATCCAGCCAATTGAACGTATGGGCCAGCGCCTTCAACGCGGTTTGATGTCCTTGGTAGTAACTGCCTGCTCCAATTCTTCCAAAAGCTCACGATCGTTCTGCTCGGCGACCGCCAGGTATTTCTTGCGCATGGTGATGGGATTTTCGAGCAAAGACCGTTTGGCATGCCGGAGCTCGACAGGAAGGCTAATGTTGTCGAAGAACCAGGCAAGGGGAGCCGAAAAATGAGTGAAGAGAATAGAAATATTATTCTGTTGGTAAAACCTAGGGTTAGGCGATAATCTACCAACAAGGAAGAAGGGCTTACAGCAAGGCTGCTAGGAAGGATAGAGGTGAGGGTACTTATGACGTAGTCGGTGGTAAAGCTCAGGCGCGGCATTATACCGTTTGCGACGATAATGACTGCCGTAACTTCTGAAAAGTTATACCGAATGGCATCAACTATGCTAGCCTTATGTTGCTCGTCCCTCTGAAGGCCACGTGTGTCGGCGAAGCCAGGGGTGTCAAGCACGGTAATCTTTACGCCATTCGCGCTGTAGAATTGGTAAAGCCTTGCAGAGTTGGTTTGTGTCTGAGTTTCCGTTCGGCCGGTCTCGTTGCTAAGATCATAAGGCTGCAAATCATACTCAGCAGGTGAGCGGCCTGCAAGCACGTTTATGAGGAGAGCCAGCAGGCTGGTCTTTCCGGTACCAGTCTCGCCTGATTTAAAACAGATGGTTACTTGGTTTTCGAAAAACAGGTCAAAAAAACGACTCACCAACAAGCAAAATGGTAATGCACCCCTTACCCCTGGTCAAGTTGACGATGCCCTTAGCCAAAAGCTCGGCGGTGCTATGAAAAAGCAAGGTCAGATAAATATTGACTCCTGAAGGCCTGAATGGCAATACTTACTTAGCAGGCGCGCTCATGGTGTATGGAGGCGTTATAACAAATATGGACCTCGCAAGCCTTATGAAGGCCTTTATATATCCTCGATGATAAGGAAACACCACTGGTGAAGCTGGAGTGGCTCGACATCAGGCACCAGCGTTGAAAGCTACAATGTCACTGGTTTTAAGAACAGTTGTTTGCCTTCCTTCGAACAATCTTGAACCCTCAACGAGCCTGAATATGGAAGTAGGAGTTCCTTGAGTACCGACTGCCCCCTGAAGGAAAGTGATCTCCAGCACCTTGTACGATAATTCCAGGCTTGAGTTTGACAAGATGATGTTTCTTGTCAGCCTGCTGCGCAAGCTTTACCATCAGCGGAGTCAAGGACCTTCAGATGCATGAGGGGCAACAATTGACTTGTCGGACACGTGGAAGGAGGAATGAATGGACCAAGGCAGTGGAGCCTGGATATTGGATACTTAGTGCTCATTCTCAACAATATTCCCGCGCACATCAAGCGCACATTCTAACATCTGGTCCAATCTTTTTAGAGGTTGCTGATGGGCAGGGGTGTTAGGGTCGTCGACGAGGGTGTATGTGTTAGAGATCTCTTGAAGGATCACTGGCACCCATACCCTACTGACGTTCTTTCCGACGTTTTCATTCTCGTCCCAGAGGGATGTGATTTGATTTCCAGGACGTTTTGAAGCAGTATCATTGATTCCAGGAACAGTATGTACACTATCGACACCGAGGAAAACCAGTAATAATAGTATCAACAGATGAACTTAGTTTTGATGAATAGGTAAAAAAAACGGGAGGGCCATCAGGGAAAATCACAAGACAGGAGTGAAAGAAAGAAGCACACACAACCGAGGGATCCAGATGGTTGAAATTAAGGAAGGTTGTGGTGCAAACGCCAGATATGTAACATGCAGTAGCAGATGTGGAGAAGAAGCAAGAGGGCGGCGGATAGGTAGGAGGGGAAAGAACATTTCGCGTAAGTCTGTCAAAGCACAAACATACATACCAGAATGTCCCAAGGGTTGTGCATGCGGAGTTACGAATAGAGATACATCGGAATCCAAAAAAAGTAGGCGACAAATCAGGTTCATGACCCCTGCTTGGTCTTAAACCGGAGCAGAGGTGCAAGGCCTGAGAGGGCACAGGCCTTCTTCAGGAATTCGTGCTAATGACCACGGTCATCAGTCAGGGTTCTTCAACGATAGGTAGATCCCTCACCTCAAGAAGCTCGTTAGAAGTCGCCCTACTCGCAACATCAACACACAAACAAACGGCCAAGAAGCCCTTCAGCTCCCTGCTCAGCGCCTCCGGCTTCTTCAAAGTTGGAGTTCCGTTTGTTGCAATCAAATACAGAGCCTTCAACGGCTCTTCGTCCAGATAAGGCGGCTCATTTTCGATCATCTCGATTGCCATGATACCCAACGACCAAATATCCACCTTCGCGCCATACTCTTTCTGTTTGACGACCTCAGGTGCCATCCAGTACGGCGTACCAACCATAGTAGCTCGTTTGGACTTCTGGTCCGTGAGTTTGGCGCAGAAGCCGAAATCAGCTGGAGGTGGGGTCAGCTGCGAAGTCAAAATGGCCGAAAGACTGAAATCGTACTGATTTTGACTCGGCCTTGGGCATCCAGAAGGACGTTATCCGATTTAATGTCACGATGGATGATACTCTGGCTGTGCAGGTGACCCAGTCCCTTGCACGTCTATTGAAAAAGGTACATTAGCACTGCAAGGGAAAAGACAATAAGAACGGTACCTCGAAGCAGATACTCGAGATTTGGTCCTCTTCTAATGAATTGTTCTCAATGATATCTGTCAGAGCGCCTCCTTCCATATACTCCATAACGACCCAAAGCTCGTTGTTCTTCACCAGGTATGATTCCAAGAAGTTAACAATATTCGGATGCTGGGACTCTTTCATCACCAAAATCTCGTTCACGATGAGCTCCTTTCGCGGCTGATGCGAGAGATCCATCTCCTTGATCGCCACCTTCTTGCCCGTCGCCAATGTCTTCGCCACATACACATGTCCCGAAGCTCTATACAAAGTTGACAGCCATCAGCCTCCCATTGAACGAAAAGAGAGAGGACGAGCAAGGAAGTATGAGGATCACCCACCCTTGTCCGACTTTCTTGATCTTGCTATAGATTAACTTCGGATCGTCATCACACACCACCTGCCTAAGCTTCTCCATGATCTGAACCTCTGTCATCGTGCTGATCCTCTTCTCCTTCTCCTTGGGCTTCTCCAGCGCGGCGGCAGCAGCAGCCACACCCCCCGCGGGTGCTGGCTTCGGCGGCTTCTCCTGCGCCTGAATCTGCACCTTCTTGGGCTGTAAGGGCATCACGGGCGGCGGGCCTTCCAGAGCACCAGCCGGTCCACTCGCAGGCTGCGTAGCAGCGTTGGTATTGGCCGGCGATGATTTGGACGGAGCGCCCATCGTCGGCCGAGGTTGTTGCTGCTCTTGCTGCTTGTAGGGCGAAGGCTGACGCGGCTGTGGCTGTGGCTCCTGCCGTTGTTGCTGCTCGTCTTGCTGCCGTTGCCATTGATCTTGTTGCCTCTGCTCCTCTTGTCGTTGTTGCTTCTGCTCGATCTGCCTTTGTTGTTGTTCCCGTTCCCTCTCCCGTTGTTCTTGCTGCCGGGTCTGGGCTTGTTGCAAAGCTGTCTGGGCAGGTGTGGTTTCTTTCCTCAAAGGTGCAAGGTTGGTCGATCCCGGTGGCCCAGTAGCCTTGAGGCGGGAACGAAGGTCATCAGAGGAAGGAGTGACATCATTCTTAGCAGTTGGCGGCTGAGGTGGAGGTCTGGTAGCGGATACCAAAGGTCGTGGAGGGGCAATGCGAGATGATTGAGGAACATTGGACGAATATTGTGGTTGAGGTGCTCGAGGACCTTGAACAGATGACACAGCACTGGCGACGTGAGCACCATTGACGAGCTCAGCAGCTCGGGCCGCAGCAGTGGGGAGGTTGTCAGTGTCAGAGCCTAAGCCGGGAGGAGACGATTCCTGGCGTTTGACGAGTGGCCTATCGACCACGCCGTTGGGAATTGGACTGATCTTACTCATTCCGCCCAAACCCGTACCGGCGTTGAACCGGGCAGGTGCGCCTGTCAGCCTGTCAAGACCCTGAAAAATCGTTGGTGAATCGGCCAACTCACCCATAGACATGTCCTCCAATTCCCGTTTTTGGTGATCTGTGTAGAATTCAAGGACGTCGAGGACGGCCTGGGGGTCTTTTGCGTAGTCTTCCCGAGTGATAGCCGACTTTGTCAGAAGTTTGCTCCATTGCTCGGGCAGGCCCTATGTCCCAAGTCATTGTATTGCCTTTGTGAGTAGCCAAATGAACACACCGTGAAAGCGCCAGAAACAGGGTCAAAGCCCACATGCACCTTGTGCACAAAGTTTGTTGGGTTACTCACACCCATGAGTGGGCTTCGTGAATACACATCGTCCTGCCACCCGTACAACTCTTCGTCATTTTTGAGTGAAAGGAAGTACCGCTTGTCTTTGGTCTCTAGTAGTAGACAATAGGGCTTCAGGTCGGTACGTTCAATGTTGGAGATGTCCCTTAGCATGATCACAGTTTGCGAAGGAGCAGACTGCATTACCCACCATCAATCAGCGGTAGACAGAGACAAAGGGCTTGCTCTTACCTCGCTCTTATGAATCGCCAAAGATAGCTCCTTAAGAACCAGCCATTTCCGTTGCCATAACCAGTTTACAAAACCATCCTCTTTCATGCTAACGCTCCCACTCCTGACTACTTGGGAATTGTTGAGAGAGTCATCGGGCCCTCGATTGGGAGTGCCACCGATGCCGGAGTATGGAAAAGCATAAGAGGAGCCAGAAGGCGACGCCGGGGTGAAAGTGAAAGTGTTGTTGTATCCCGCGTTGGCAAGAGCTGTGTTAGTGGAGTACAGAGGCGTCCTGCCTTCATGTGGGGGCGCCTGAGGCGCGGGGCGCGAAGGGGTTAACGAGGCCGCCGTGACCTGATGATAAGACATGGTTCCAAGGACGAGGAGATCCAGTGTCAACGTCTAAAGTTCCAGTCCTTTTCCCTGGTTGTGATACGTGGATTCCAAGGTTGGATTGGCGATCAGAGAGTGGCTCTGACTCGCAGGGGCGGCAAGGATCGTCAGACGAGGGGTATAAAGGGGGTTGTCGTCGCGATGGTCGTCGTCGTCGTCGATGTTAAAGATGGTGAGCAACGCTCAAGGTCAGCGGGAAATCTGTTGCTTGTCGACTTCTGAGACGTAAATCGTCTTGTTTGCGGGCGCATCGCCACTGTCGGATCTATCCGTCGTCCCTTATCGTGAACAAGCAATCGTCAAGGAAACTAAAATTCAATCCACCAAAATTCAAACCAAAATATTCCAAGGAACACTTCACTCCACCATGACATCGAATTCTTGGGACTTTTGCGGCTGATCGAAAGGGCTCGCAACTCATTTTCACTCAGAATGTCATAGGAATGCTGAAATTAAGCGCTTTGTCAGTTGTCTGCATTTGTCGCCCACCGTGCAGGTGGCCAAGCTATCTTCCATTCTCAAAGGTAACAGAAGGTGACCGACCCACATGTCTAAAGCTAAAATACTTTACTTTCAAGTTACCTAACAGAGGCGTTCCAGCTCTATCAAGAAGCTCGCTCTCCTTTCTAATTCTTTCTTCATTCTTCTAACCCATTGGTCAAAGTTCGCCCGAACGAATATTCCGTGTCATCTCCTCCCAGTCCCTTGCGCGTCTTACGTCTGACGATGGTTGTAGTGCCAATTACACCTCCGCTTTTCCATCCGCGAAGTGGTACGACCCAATCCATCCACTCCTTAACCTTTCGTCGGAAACTGAGCAACTCGGTGTACAAAAAGACTCGTGCATTGCCTGCCACGCGCTGCCAAGGAGAGCGCCGAGTTGTCAAATAATAATTACCGCAACACTGCCCTATGTAACTTACTTGATCATACCATGATACATATATCCTGCATACAATCGCCTGATCACGAACAAATCTTAAAACTAGATCATGACGTGATAGCCTATAAGGCAGTTTTACGATCACTCAGCGATTACCAGCAGCGCTTTCAAATTGAAAGCCGAAACGCTCGCAGTGTAAGGAGAATAAATTGATGCCGCAGAATATTAATGCAAGACCGCCGGTTCGATCATTGATATTGAAGGCCAAATGTCACAGGACGTCGACGATATATAGTAGCAGAAGGGTCGCCCAATCCACAGAAAAACTGAGAATAATCTATGTAGGACGTCATTGCAGTTTCTATATTGCCCAAGCCTGACGTATGTATACTGGCCATAGTGCAAGTTTTGTATTGGCCAAGTACGAATGTCTTGGTAGACAAAAGTTGTTTTCAGAAACGGACCCTCAAAAAAAAAAAGACGAGTACTGTATTGGTTCTATATTGGCGAAGTACCGTACTTGACGGTGGACAATTATATTTTTAGAGACAAGAGCGGTATCCAACATGTAAGGCTTGCCTTCCTCACGTAGAGGCGTCACCGACCGAACAAGAGGTTCGAGACTCGAACCAGCCCCCTTGGGAAAACGGTCAGTGTGAGGAACTGGAGTAGACGGAATCGGAGGCAACCTGTTAGTTCCGGAATACGTGACAAGTGGATGGCGCTTATTTTTTCATGCGGTCATCGGCTGGTGTCGAGACTGAAAAGATCCAGTGGGGTACAGCCAGCAACACTGGGAACTGCCGAGCAGCACTAGAGTTCAAGATACCCACCCCGCAGAAAAGAAGTGGAAGAGCAGGGGCCAGTTCAAACTCTGAACCTAGGGTAAAATGATCTCGCTGAAGTCGAGGAACGGTTGTGATAAACAGCCACATGACAAAGAACCACGGCACAAGTAGCGGGGGAGCAATGCTAAGCAAAAATGCGAATTCTTCAAATGCGATGGGATGGGGCCAAAAGCCGTAAGATAACGAGTTGTGCAATGTGCGCAGGTCCCCGCTCAGATAAAGTAGCCAGATTGATGCGAGGAAGCAAAAAGTTGGCCGAGACATCGACGACCCGTCGACCCCATTATCGATCGATATCAATATCAATCAATGCCGCTGTCATCTTCCATTGGCGAATGGATTCCCGCGTCATGAGCCAGCTGCAGTGAGTCGCAGGCTCTTGTCAAAGAATGACAGATGGCCTCTCGAGCCAAAAGCTCTCTAACGCGTCTCTTAGAAGAGTGAAAGCTGATGAAGAACTTCAGGCAGATGAATACCCGTGAATGGTGGCCGGCCGGAATTCGGGAAATACAGATAGCATAAATATAAGCCAAGATAGTTCTACGACCTCTTAGTTGCTCTAATCAATCAGTGTTAGGAGATGAAAAAGAGCCAGTGAGAAGTTGGACGCACCTGTATGTAAACCTCTTCTTTGTATGCGAGAATTCTCCGAGTTTGTGCCCAACCATGTCCTGTGTCACATTTACTGGAACGTAGTCTTTCCCATTGTGTACCATGAAGCGAATGCTGAAACAAAAAAGTGGTGAGAAACATAGAAAAGTGATCGTTTGACACCCATACCCCACGAAATTGGGCAGAATCGTACATGACCTGGCCTGCGTCTTGATGGGCACATGGTTCGTCAAGGCCTCTCGCAGGTTGGGAAAGGCAACGAAGTAAGGACCTAGAATGATGAGTATAATAAATTCTAGCGGTCAAAAGAAGGTATTCACCTTTCCAAGCCGATCGTCCTTTCTGCAGAAGTTGTGTTGGACGCATTACGAAGTCAAGGTGCGGGATCAATATAAGCGTGACTGAGATTTTCGTGACTTCTGGGCAAGCAAGTGTAAACAACAATCCCTCGCAACTACCTTTATGACCATGGCCCGATGTAATGGATTCCTTTTGGAGCTGCCCCGCCTTCTCGCAACTGCTGCTATATCTCTACCCACCCTTTAGAAATTTATTTGAGTAACGTCCAGGACCAAGGACATTACTCCAGGATTGGGACGATGATACTTGACAGAAGGCAACCCCGCGTACTCGATTTTCAGGCCTCTCATGCTTCTTCATATTCTATCGAAATTAAACCCATGCAAAACCCTGATTCTACAACAAATATTTCCGACTCTTTGACGTCTAGCAACAGCAGCAATCAACTGAAGGTAAGCCCTCCCTTTGGCACCATCGATCACCTTTTCACAAACCAAGCAGACTATTATTGAGTGTGTTATGTCGGCCGTCGCGCTTTTTGGCCTTGCGGCGTTCCTCATCCGACGGTCAGCGCTCATCTCCTGTGTCATCTTCATCTCGATGCCATTTTGAATTGCTTTCAGATTTCGAAACCAACGGCCCGTCACTAGAAGCTATTTTTTCAATGTCGGCCAGCATTACTCTGCGTTCCTGCCACCCAGCGGTCCATCCCTCTCTTATCCTAGAGCCACAGGCATACCGCCACTCCCCCTCCATCGACGTCCAGAGCCCCGTCATACAACCGTCCCTGCCGTATATCTAGGAGATGGGCGGTATATTAATTCTGCATATGCACCTGATGGCTGGCGTATGATCGAAAGTCTGAGGTTGTGCCCCCATGTCAAGCTGGGTGACAAAGAAGCCCTTCCAGCGTACGATAAAAGTGGTGGTCCGCCCAATTACGTCGACTTGAGTGCTATGCCAATCCAGCCAGACCCACCACAGTGCGACGGGCGAGTATCTCCGGAAGCGGATGATCCCACTCAAGAGTGGGATCTAGCGAATATTTCCGGAACAGAGGGCAACGTCGAACAAGACATCGCTCCTCAGCCAATGTCTTCATCGACTACTGAGGAGCCTCCCCCCACCGACCCAGCGCAGCCGCACCCGGTCTCCTGATGTAGCGGCCGATTGAAAGTAGTCGTAACATGTAAAATAACCCCCTCCTCAGTTTTTATTCGCGCATTTCGCATGATATCGCGTACTTGCATGCCTCATTTATTGTTAGATTTCTACTGTACATCATTTATCTGAGAATTACCAGCAGATAGACTCGGACCCCGGTACCGAAGTCAGAGAGCACCTAATCTCTGGGTGTGCGTAGTGCACCTCCAAGGCAAATTTTAAGGGGTCCTCCCTCTAATTCTAGATTTTCCGATGATCTAAAAATATAAATATGGCTAGTCCTCGGTACCGTAGCTAGTAGCGTCTTCCTTTGGGGTGATTGAGTGTCGCTGAGTGTTTCACTCGGCGCGCACAGATGAAGATTGTCACAATTTTAGCACCATTGGCCCGGGCTGCCAGCATGCTGTAATCACGATTTGAAGCACGTTCACGTCACCAATGCCGCGATATTTTTGTGTACCACCCGGTCCTTGGAAGCGACCATCAATCTCGTTATAGCTTATACTTAGTACACTCTCGAAGGAAATAATTCAGATAGTTAAATGTTTTTCGACGGTAATGGTCATACTTATGTTTCACCTTAATTTTTGGGAACCCATACAGTCCGTAAAAAGTCAACGATTGTTGGAGGGAGATCTCGGGGAAACCATCCAGGCTTGGGTCATAGATGTGAAATTTTTCTTAGATGCTGTTCTTGTTTTTGACGACTTCACGTGTATATCCTAGGGCTCAGCCGCTGATTCTTTGAAGGCTTGGGAGTGGTCGCAAGTGGCGATGGGAGCACACAATAGCGTTTCCGTGGGAAATATCATCCCTGCACTCACCTTCCAAATCAGGCAGGCAAAGTTGTCCGAGTCGACGTCAGTTACCATCGACACCAGTCCAGTCAACCGATCTAATTGTTCAATTTAGACAAGCGAAACTGCGTGACGATATAAAGTGTGCGTCAAAACAATGCCTTCGAAGTTCACTTTCCTCCCACATAGATCGCCCCGACCTCAACTTCGACATCTTCCTTCACTCGCGGCTAGCCCGCCTCTTTGCTTTAACGTTGAACGTTGAAAAATATCTCGGTCATCGACAATGGACGCGTTTGCCACCCTTACGATCATTTTCACCCTCGCTTTGCCTGCAGCTGCTGAGGCTACGGAGGATGCAGACAAGGGTTTGGAGGTTGCCGACTTTGAGCACAACGGACCGGGACAGCATGCTTGGTGCACTGTTGCATGATTATTGTGTCTACGGTATGCCCGGTCTCAATCTTTTCGGGAGAGATGAGAACTCATACCCACAGATTTATTCTGCGGTTAAAGCCTGTCATTCCCGTATACTTCATTCATTAAATTGCGCCGCGCGCTGGACATTCCAATTGAACGATAATGCCGTACACGTAACCTTACGACTTTTTACGACTAGTATCATAAATTTCGTGTACTAGTAATCTAGGACGTATCAATCATATTTTTCTACAAGGGACTCGAAATTTGTCTGATTTGTCGGAGGGGACAAAAGTAGTATCGCAAAAGGTGGAGTCAACGTTTCAAGATATCGTCGCCCGCCAAGTCTAAGATTGTTTTCCCCTAGAGATTCGACCACAAATTTGATCACCGTAGTATTGTGCTTAAATGAAACCCTGATTATCTTCCGACATCGAGTTCAAGATCGTTTTTTCTCCAACAACTTGTAGCACTTGCGACTATTCGGACCGCATCTCAATTTATTCTCCAGAAAGCCGGAATCCTTGCTTAATATTTGCCACTGATCTTTTTAATCCAGTCACTGTCCTTAAGCCTTCCTTGGGATAGTATCCCAAGGAAGGTTTAAGGAGTTTTCCCTTAAATTTGAATTTTGACTTCATATCGGCCAGTGGGGAGGAGGGAAGGGTCCCATTAGACCCTCTACACTCCAATTAAAAATACCCTTTAACATCAAAAAAAACATTACATATATTTTAAACATACACCAGGTTGATATGCGCCGGGAACTTCTCGAATGCATACACGGTGCTTATTTGTCACACACCACCATGAGTAACGAGGTCATATGACATTGGATATTGGGTCACACATTCGTCACATAGTTCACAGGCCATTTCTCGTACAAACCCTCGTCGTTGAACCGTGGCAGCGCTATACTCAGAATGAATCGACGCTTTGGGATGGAAGGTCACCTTGGTGTGGGCGGTGGGATGGTCTCCGAGGAATCTCAAAGAAAGCATGTCGCGCCTTCCATTTTTTTCGTCACTTGTGACTTGACATTCTCTTCGCAGTCTGGACATTGGAGCCGATCTGGCCAGGAAACGGAGGCCTCGAGAGGCACTTCCTTACATCAAGGAAGCGATAAAGGATCAGAATAATCTAGATGCTATGATTGAGCTAGCATTTCTACGTCACCGTCCTCATGCGATTCAAACCCTTGAATTAGCAGAGTCCCGAGGTAAGCCGGAAGAACATTTGGTTCTCTATGTCGTTTTAAAACATAATAAAAGGGCGAAACATCTTGAAAGAGCGTCTTGGGCCTAAATGCTTTGACGACGATGGGGAGCAGGTTGGCCACTTTTGGTCAATATTAGATACTAGACCGTACATGCGTGTCATGCAAGCTTTAGTCCGTCTCTATTTTGAAGAAAAGAGATATGAGAAATCGACGTAAGTAAATTCTATCAAATTTCCTCGTCGACCTTAACCTGGTATCGTCTTGATCCCAGTAATATCATGATAGAGATGCTGCGTCTCTGTCCTGGGGACAATATGGCACAAAGAACCTGGCTCGGATCGAATCTCATTCGCGTAGGCCGACTCACGGATGCATTATATTTCGCTCAGACTTGGTTAAGCCCGGGCCCCGCGGACAGAGGCGAAACTCCTTTGAAAGGCGGCACGGATTTCAAGGCTCCTAGCCGGGATCCCATGACTGATGAGCGTGCAAATGACGTCGAATTTAGCTGTGGTTCTCTCCTTTACACAGCCGCACTGGCATCTTTCAAGCTCTGGGGTGACAGCCTTCAAGCGCAGCAATATCTCAGAGCCGCTTCAAAGGCAAATCCGAATATTTTGATGAGGATCCTTGGACGCGTTACACGACCTGGTATGTTCTGTATCAATTACTCTGTTGTTCAAATATTGGACTCTGGGACGATCAGATGAGCTCAATAATAGTCCGCGGTCCTTAAATGGTCCGGAGGATGCTCATGATTACTTATGGCTTTCGCAAGACCTTTGGATGGTTCCCGAAGTCTGGAACTGGGCAAATAATGATCCAGGGGCCAAGGAATCAGTGTTGAAAACATGTAGCAGAGATGGTTGTGGCAAGAGGGAGACGAAGGCTACGGAATTCAAACTCTGCTCGGGATGCCGATTGGTTTGTTTTACACTCTAGTTCTTGACTATGGCTGATTATGCATGCTTTTTTAAAAGGCCTTCTATTGTAACGCCACCTGTCAGAAAGAGGATTGGAAAAACCACAAGCCAGGTGAAAAGACACTTCGTTTCTTGGCTTCATTTTTTTCATCTTTTTGACAATTGTCATCAGCTTGTCGCGAACGCCAGAACATGAAAGCGGCATCGCGCGCCATGTTTTTGAACAAACCTATTCCGAAAGACGGTCCACTCGTGTTCAGCTCAGATTTATCACAAATGGGAATTACGATCGACCAAGGAAAAACCCGGCGCTCATGATTCGTATTGGGTTCCTGCTAGGTACTTAAAGTGATGTGAAATTTTAACCTATCTTTCTCGGATTCATCTCAATCCGTCTGTTGTATATCCTATGTGTTATCCCAATGTTATCTTTTTTGCTAAGGCCATAGTCGATCGTCGTTTGTTTGGTTTCAATGCAGTGGTACAAACTGACTTTTTACTGTTTCTTCAACGTCGTCGCTACGCTTGAAGATGTTGGCGATTTCCCAGCGCCTCAGCGCCTCTTCTACTCAAACCCTCAACGCAAATTGGATACCACGGCAATGTAGGGCTGTATCCAACTCACCATATGGCCGCACGCACGTCTGGAAACGTCGGCCTCCAGTGTTACCTAACCCAATGGTGCCCAAGTTTCCACAGAAAGTCATTCGGTCTGACGGGACATCATTTACGCACTGGACGACATCACCAAGATCGTTAGTTCGTTTGACACGCGATACGACGAACAATCCCATCTATAACACGGGGAGAGATGGTGACAGGTCAGTGGAGGAGGAGACCGGATCAACTGGCAGATTGGGGAGGTTCAACAGGAAGTTTGAGGAGTTTGGTGTGGACTTGGAGGATACAACATGGATGGATGACTTGAAACCGGATACCATGCAGGCGCCGCCGGCGAAGGCCAAATCAAAGGAAACCAAAGCGAAAACATAGGTGACGTCGGGAGGTCTACGCCGTGAGCACCCCAGTCCTTTGTCGTCAAACAACTTCTAACCATTCTACCAGACAGCTGACTACATGGGGGCCATATTTCAGAAGCACGAAATGGCGCACTTCTGTCCTACATCACTTGTCATTAGTACCGTTGCATAATTCACGTGGCACGTCAAACGCAAATCCAATGTTAGCTGCTTATTATCAGCACCCGTCCTGCCTCGTTGCCCTTCTGTTAGCATCCGACCGACAATGAAGGCTATTGGCACACCATAAACGGATTCTGCGGTTACTTAGCTTGATTTCAGCGTGGTCCTTTCTTTGGGGCTCATAAACGGTTAGGGTGACGGGTATTATTTAACCAGAAGACTAGCTTACACTGTTTACGCATGTTCGCACACTCTTTAGGTTGGCTGGACCGCAACGTGTCAAAACTTCTGGAAAGACTTTCCGCTACAGTTCGCTCGTCCAAATACCGCCTCAAACTAACTCAATGTGAGTACCACAAGTAACTATAATCTTCTATTATTTACACTCCTAAGGTCAGTTCAAGTCAAGCAGAACTGGCAGCTGTTACAAACGTTGCACCTAAAGGCATGACACTTATTAGCGACTCTGCGACCTCCTCTAAGGGTCTGACCGGTCATTGTTTGGCAGTCATGAATTTGCCTCCCGAGACCTGGCGCGCGCACTGCCAGTTATAAATAGATTACATCCCATGTAAGATCCGTTGGAACTGCGAGGGCACTCCTTGTAAGTGGTCAGTTAAGTCACCGGAAAACATCAGCGCGCTGACTACCCCCTCACATAGCATTTCTGCTGCATCACTAAGTCGTATCACGTAGACTGGTACGCCACCCCCTCCTCAAATCTCCGTCATACTGACTCATATTGACAACAAAAGAGGTTAAGCTTCCAAAAGCCAACAGATCGCGTTCGATATTCTCCATTCTCGGGTTCGTCCGATCGATTGTGCCTCTGAGAAGCACCCACCAAGCATCCACTGCACGTATAAAGGCTCAGGCGCTATCCATGGAGTCTCTGGGCAATTGTCTCGCTTTCCAGGCTCCCACATCGACTACCAACGCCACATCGAGGCTGAATCGCGAGACAACCCATCCTGGTCATACCTATATCTAAACAATGTCGCTCTCTGCTCAATCGCTTCCACCCTTTGACCAACAACAATCAATCTACCTGGAAGATCTTGAGACCACCCTCCTAATAGCCCAGCTCGCTCGTCAGGATCTCGACGAAGTCACTCAATCACGAAAGGGCAAAGGTCGAGCTGACGCTCGACGCTCAGATGAAGAGTTAGCGTTTGAATTCCAGAGGGAGCAACTGAGTGACTGGCTCGCATTTCTTGAGGATGCTAAGCTGGCAAAGAGTATCGGCAGTGCTATTGAAACTGATCAAAACATTTTACAAACTTTTTCAATCATGGAACAAGCGGCGGCGGATGACCATCGTGCAGCCGAGCTGCTGTCAAATGAACGCACCTTACCCAAGCGTACCACCGCACAAAAGCAACTCGAAGATGCCAGCCTCTTTGTCGACCCACCCTCTCCTGAGTCTCCTCAGTAACCCTCTATTATATTACTTTTGTTGGGCTCTTGCTGACGCCAATCCTTCCAGGGATGCCACGGCAACAAACCCAACTCCAGACATGGGAAAAGCCGCGGCCGGTAGGCGAACCGCTACCACAGCAGCCACCTCCGACCATGCACCGTCTGCGGGTCCCAGTGTTGATGGATACAAACGGTAATTTATTCTCTCGCCCATTGGCCTGGCCTCGAACCTCATATGTTTTTTGGCCTCTAGAATCTCCTGTACGATTTGTGGGGATCAGGTCAGACTGCGGGACAGCTTACACACACCCTGCGACCACTACTACTGCAGAGGTTGTGTTGTAGACCTGGTTGAATCTTTCACTCGCGACGAATCCCTGTACCCCGTACGATGTTGCCAACAACCCATTCCGCCCGAGAACATCATGACCTTTGTATCCTCCCGCCGGCTGCACATTCTTTTCACCGCCAAATCCAGGGAGTTCGGCACTCCTTCGCAGAGAAGGGTTTATTGTGCTGTACCAACCTGCTCTGCCTTCCTTGGGTCCTCCGAGGGTGTCGCAGCCGCGTCGACATTGCCTTGTCCAAAATGTCGCGGTATCACTTGTGTTTCTTGTAAACAACCTGGCCACCCAAACGAGGCTTGTAAAGAGGACCCGGCCGCGCAGCTAACTCAAGAGTTACGGGAGTTGGCCTCAAGTGAGCATTGGCAGACGTGCCCCGGATGCAATGCTATCGTAGAGCTGGAACAAGGGTGTTACCATATGACCTGCCGATGCCGCACCGAGTTCTGCTATCTCTGCGCCGTTCGGTGGAAGAACTGTGGCTGCGAACAGTGGGACGAGGGCCGTCTGTTGGCCAGGGCTAGGCGTCAAGCCCAAAACGAGCTCGGTGCTGGGTTCCGAGCGGCTCAGCCTGCGGTATTCGAACGGAGGGTCGAGGAAAGAAGGCAGGAGCTTCGAGACAACCATGATTGTGTCAGGCATAACTGGCAGTTCCGACAGGGTGGGGGTCAGTGTGAAGGGTGTTCCTTCAGACTTCGTGATTATCTGCTGGTATGGTGCTCGATTTTTGGCATTATCTTGTGGATAACCGTTCCACCTATTTTCAGATTTGCAGAAATTGTTCTCTTCTTGTCTGTGTTCGGTGTTCACGCAACCGCTTCTAGAACTGGCGTACCCTGCCGTTAATTTTTTGGTACCACTCTTGTGGCATCATCCGGAGCATTGTGAACGTATCTGCAGGCTTTTTTTGGTATAGTAAATCACCACATGGGGAAAAGGTTGACGGGGGCCACGGTGGTATTGTAAATATATAACCTTGATTTGCAGGGTCTCGAACGCGGACAGCTGGATTTTTTAAAACGAGGAACAAGCTCTTACTGTGTGCGGTTTATTGAAGAAAGGGTTGCCTCTGCGCGTCCCTGAACGAGCCTCGCAGAAGACAAGCAATACGAAGTGGTTTTTCGGGATGTTGATGCACAGCGAGGCTGGCGGCGAACTGCGCAGAAACGGGGGCCGCCTAGATGTTTGGCATTCATGTTCCTATATTTCGCTGTTCATACATGAGCGTTTCCATGAAAATTTTGAGGTTGCGAATCTTTTTGGGACATTTATATGCAAACCCGTCATCCTGAGTGCGGAAATTCAGAAGTGAAATGAGGTTCAATAGGTTTGAAACGGAGACCTTGATTCATTTCATTGCAGAAGCCAAACCCGTTCGACTTTCCATCAAGTCAGAGCTTGCAAAGGATAGCGCGGTCCTCCGGGAATTACCTATTTTTCGGAAAGGAATGAAAGGGTAAAATTTGAAATAAAAATCGGTACCGGTGTTGCAAAAGGGTGTCAATTTTATGTCTCGTACAACCTCAATTTCATGCTTCAAGCTTTCGGACCGATGCATAATACGGTGCGAAATGCAGAGCTCGAGAGTGATCACGTCGCGCATGAGCAAGGCCTATTTAACAGCCTAAATACTAGACGTTCCCCAAGCGTCGGCGACCGGCGTGCTTAAGTTTCACCCTCAGTGCCCCAAATGCGATTGTCCACTTTACAAGTAGTGTAAAGTAGTGAAGTAATGATAATTATAATTATCAAGGGCGAGTGCGGATAAAATGACTCTAAAGTAACAGCCAATAAATATTCTGCTCATTTCGTTTTCCCAAAAAAAATACAAGCACCGTCAAGAAATCGTACAAAGGCATTGTTTCAAGATGAAAGACTTCAGCAGGATGAGAAGAAAGGCGTTGTGGCAAGAGCTACATTACTTCGATGGTTAGTCCTCGGTCCGACTCGCTAAAGAACTTCAGCGTCGGGATCGCATATTGCCGCTCAAAGACCCAGCCGTCAATACGTCTCTTCCAGGATTTTTGGATAGCCTCAACGTCTCGCTTGGTGGTGAGCATGATGTATGCTGCGTGCGAGGTTCCAAAGACGAGAAGCAATCCTGCCAAAATTCACAACCAGACTGGACTCCCTGATTCGGGTGTTAGAGACTCGTCCCCGTTCAGAATCAAGAACAAAGAGGCGTAGTATGTCAAATATATACTATCATGGCAAGGGTCAGTGTTTTGTTTTTCGGAGAGTTTCCCGTTGATTGGCATTTACCAGTTCCACCAGACCCAGGGCATCGCCATCAACTCAATTTCCCACCAAACACCAACATCTGGTTTTGGACTTAATGCCTGGGTGTTATTTCAGCCGCGGTATTCAGAAAAGAGGCCCCATAGCTCACATTAGCCCATTCGAAACCCTGGTAAGCGCGACGTAGGCGATCAAACTTTCTGTGGTATGCGAAAGAGGTAACTAGAAAGTTGAAACCCGTGGCGAGGTAGAAGCATGGCAGGACGAATTGTCCATCTGAGCCATTTTTGAATGCCAAGAGTAAAGCATACCTTTGCAAAATCGTGGCTTAATGCGAGTAAATGTTGAAAATGCGGGAATGATACGCACATACAACAACCTAACGCTTGTGAGTCACCCACTCCGTCCCAATCCCATTCCTTGAAACGAAGAAAATGATCACAATGTTCAGCCAGAGAGTCCGTTACTTCAATGGCATTTAAATGATCGATATAGAGTTCCGCCCTTCGCCACGAGCCCACTGATGGCATCACCCAAGAATGATACTTCATTGCCTCTACCAAAGGTCCGTCCTCGGAAGAATCAGCTTGCGACAAAACGGCCGCCTTCAGCAGTGGAAGTGTCGCCTCTGCGCATTAATGAAGAAGCTCCACAGACAAGCGATACCTAGCAGTTTCTCTGAAAGAGATGATGTACAAGAAACAGGCTAGCGAGCTGTGCAGAAAGAGGGACAAGGACGCAATTGAAATGGCTGGAATTTTTACCAGATTTCGCCGTTCGTATATAAGCCTGAAGTAAAGTTTGACGCTTTCCATGAATGTCTTCGGCCAGGGAATTTTGTTTCGATCGATATTCAAGTTGAGTGTGATCGCGTCCAGGAGCAGATGCAAGGTTGGAGTCATTAAATAGAGTCGTTTGAATATTGGGCTGGTCCACAGTTTCCAAAAGATCTCTGTTTTCCATGGCACTGATTCGAGAGGTTGTTGTCACGGTAGAGTTGAGCAACCAGTGAAGAGGGAGTTCGTAAGAAGCAGGCTGGCTCAATCGGAGCCTGAATGCTCCCCCGATCGGGCACCAGACATTTTCTCTCCCTTCGCCGCGGCCCCGATTTTCAGATTTTTTCAAGGTATGCACTAGAAGCCGAAATTTTTTGACATATGCAGTAGAAGCAATCTGACATCTGAAAGCCATGACCAGAACGTAGGATCTATAGAGGAGCGAAGTACTGCTATATCTGAATGCGATGAACAAAACAGATCTTGACAAAGCCACGTACGATTCAACTAGTGCGCGAGACAGCTTAATTCGAATTTTCATTGCTTCCTCCATAAACTCTTCAGAACCAGAACCAGCTGCCGACATGACCTCCTTGTTCAGCAGTGGAATGATTGCTCTACGTGCTCCCGGCCAAGCTCCCCAGTTAAGCGATAGACTCGAAGCATTCCGTCCAAATGAAGTGATGAAGGAGACTCATGCACCCAAGCTGCGCAGAAAGAATGGGGAAGATGGCTCCAAAAAGGCTCGCATTCGCACAGTGTATCTTCACTTATATTCAGGACTGACGGTGTCCACAAAATTTTAGGTGGGTGTCTTTTTTTTTTTCAAAGAAATCAGAGGGTCGTGGTTTGAAATTTGATGGCTGATCCATGTTTTCAAAAGGCCTTCGCTTTCCATGGCGTGGATCTGAGAGGAAGTTGTCGCAGAGTGCAATTCGCATGCAGTTGATGTGGGAGCCAGAAAATAGCTTCGTGACCCTGAGTGAGTGATTCAGACTGGACCTTGGGTTTGACCATCACGACCCCAAGTATGGCTGCCGTTCCAACCCAATGTGCGAGTAAGTGCTCACTGTTGTAATTGGGTTGTCTTCGTTTCAATTCCCTCCTCCTGAGTAGGCGATATTCCAAGTTTAAACGTCAAGTGAACGATGTGTTGAAGGATGAAAGATAATTAACTTGAATTACGCAACCAAAAGATGGGCTTCTCGGATATGAGTTTGAATTTTTCAGGCAAAAAGCGCCCATGGGTACGTATCTAAATAATCTTCACAGTACTGTAACTCGGTGCTAAATTCATTGGGCAGTTGTCTCGCTTTCCAGCCTCCGTACAAACGTCCTGGAGCTGAATCGCGAGACAATTCACCCTGAACGGACCTAGAGCTACGATGTCGTCGGCTTCTTCTCTTCCACCCTTTAATCAAGAACAATCGATCTACGAAGCCGACCTCGAAACCACGCTCCTGATAGCTCAGCTTGCACAGCAAGACCTCGAAGAACTCGCCTCCGCGTGTAAGGGTAAAGGCCGGGCTGACAAGCCGCGCTCGGACCATGAGCTAGCCCTCGAAATTCAGAATGAGCAATTGAATGAATGGCGCACGTTTCTCGAGGACGCTAAACTGGCTAGAAGCATCGGTGCTGCTCTTCAAACGGATCAGAATACTTTGAATGCTTTTTCCATTGTAGAGCAAGCGGCTGCGGAAGACCATCGTGTCGCGGAGATTTTGTCGCAGGGCGGTGACTTGCCTGAGCCCACCCCGACGCAGAAATTGCTTGAGGATCCAACGCTTTTTGTTGAACCTCCACCTTCTCAGTATGTATATTCCCGTCGTTGGTCAGTCTGATAATCATCCTAGTGTTTCCCGTATTGTAGGGGCGTCGCCAAACCAAGTCGAGACAGCACACGTAAAGGGATAGGCGAAGCGACCATCACCCCGTCAACAAACATCTCCCAAATCCCAGTTGCTGGCCCCAGTGTTGATCGGTACAGAAGGTCGAGGTTCTCTTTCGCTCTCCAGTCCATTTTAACGCTCATGCTTCTTCTCAGGACCGCCTGCACGATCTGTAACGACTACGTCCGCTTTCAAGAGTGCTTGCACACATCCTGCGACCACCACTACTGCAGAGACTGTTATTTCCTTGGTCGAAGCTTTTACACGGGACGAATCCCTCTTCCCCCTCCGATGCTGTCAACAACCCATTCCACCCGACCAAGCATCCACCTTCCTCAACGCTCGTCTCCGTTCTCTCTTTGACGTCAAGCTTCGTGAATTCGGCACGCCCCCGCAAACTCGTGTCTACTGCATCCTTCCAACCTGCTCCGCCTTCCTCGGATCATCAGAGGCCGTCCCAGCGTTCACCGCCATCCGTTGCCCGCAATGCCAAAGCCATACTTGCCCCTCATGCAAGCAAGCCGGGCACGACGCGAGAGACTGCAGCGAGAACGCCGCAGTCAAAGAGCTCAAGGCACTCGCGCGAGCCGAGCACTGGCAGACGTGCCCAGGGTGTCATGCGATCGTCGAGCTGCAGCACGGGTGCTACCACATGACGTGCAGGTGCCACACGCAGTTTTGTTACCTCTGCGCCGTGCCGTGGAAGAACTGCGGATGCCATCAGTGGGATGATCAAAGGTTGCTGGTCGCTGCTGAGCGGAGGGTGGAGAATGAGGTGGGGGCGGCTGTCAGGGTGGAGCAACCACTCGTGTTTCAGGAACTGGTGCAGGAGAGGGCTCGGACGTTGCATGTGAATCATGATTGTGTCGTTCATTCTTGGAAGAACCGCTCTGGG
This sequence comes from Laccaria amethystina LaAM-08-1, assembly GCA_000827195.1. Lineage (NCBI taxonomy): Eukaryota > Fungi > Basidiomycota > Agaricomycetes > Agaricales > Hydnangiaceae > Laccaria > Laccaria amethystina. The sequence goes on along the minus strand of KN838602.1, from coordinate 32,068 downwards.
GGAACGTGTGAGGAATGTCAAGAGTATCTTCACCTCTTTTTGAAAGTATGTTGCATCTTTCCTCGACGTTGGATAGATGTTGATTTCGCCCCGTTATTCTAGATCTGTAGGAATTGTTCTCTTGTTGCGTGCAGACGTTGCGCCTTGAATCGTCTCTAAAGCCACAGTACGCTGGTCATGGAAAGCTATATAATCATTTCCCTCTGAGGTTGCATCAGAGAGGAATGGCCTTCTTGCGATCCATATTATCAACATGACGTTTTCGGTCTAATAACCTACCTAATTACAAACGAGTGCATATAGATAAAAACGACAACGACGACGGAATAACATAGATACATTATAATCGAAAGCATAAACCTAGCACTACTGCTAGCATTGGACATCGACAATACTGCAAGTAAGCCAGCAAGCTTTGCATGGTTTAAATAACATGACAATGAAAATTACAACGATACAGCAGGGGAGGGAGGAAGAAACGCATGTATAAAAACATACAAAACCTCATCGAATTCGTCAGCATAAGTTCTATCAATCGCATAATAAGACATCATATAAGAAGTCTAGGGGGGGAGCATTCGCATATTCATAAGATGAAATCAGAACCGTCCCCTAGCAAGCACGCGGTACAACGCATTAGCCTCTTCAAGCCGCGCATTCCGCAAGCTAAAATGCGCCATCTCAGCAGAGTCCGTGTCAGCCGCCGGGTCAACTATCGATAGCTTCGTCAACGAGTTGTAGAACCTGCATAGCTATACACACATCACATCGTCAGTGAAATAAAAGAAAGAAAGAAAAAGAAAGAAAGAACACACGTTCTGAACCCCCTTCGCAAACCGATCATCACTAATCAGCCCCTCCTTCTCCTCCCGCTCCGCACAATCAAGCCAATTAATGCTCTCATGCACGAACCGCCCCAGCACCTCAATCCTCACCAACTCCGCAACAGTATCATACCCCGGAACGGTAACGTACGTCTGGTCCCTCAACAGCCTCCCCAACAAATCAAACGTCGCAAGCGTGGGCGGCAAAAAAGGCAGCACGTCCAAAAAGGGAAGAGGGTTGTTATGTTCGGGATTGGCGCTCGTCAAGAGCCCGACGAAGAGCGGGTGGGCGATGGTTGGGTTGAATGCGGCGATGGGCGTTAGGTCGAGGGATGCTACCAAGCGGGAAGAGGCTACTTCTGGGATGATGGGTGCCAGGACCTATGGTTCGTTTTCGATCAGGAGGCAGCAGATGAGGAATAAAAAACGCCATACGCGTTGTTCAGAAAGCGTGAGGACCCGTTCTCGAGAAGCAAGGAGGAGTTTGATGGCATGCACGAGCCGTTCGTTCCCCCTGTCCTCTTCGACCGTGATGGGTGATCTCAGAGCGTATTCGGGGGAGACCACGCGTGTGGCGGCGGGTTTTGTTGGTTCGTTAAGATCGGAGGAGGCCGATTGCCTGCGTTTGTCTTGAAAATAAGAATATGTCGAATCGTCTCTGTGAATACGGACGTCGATGGGTGAGATTGGGGTCGAGGGGGGAGGGCTGGACGTACAGGTCAGAAATAATGCTACACAGCTCGTCATCAAGCACGAGATTAATTGCTCTAAGTTTGGGTGGCAGCGGGGAGCGTGCCAGCGTACTTGGGGAATAAGGACCAATCTGGTTTAAATGTGGTGTGAGATGGGAGTGTGTTTTTTCCCCTAAAAGTGTGGATACCGACATCGTTACCATCTCCTTTTAAAATCTTCCACAACACCCAGACCAACTGCTCGTTCGGACTAACGCTGCCGTCACTGGAGATCTTGACCGCCTTTTCCCTCTCCTTGACATACGCAACGAATAACGCAGACTTGAAAGGGTTAACGGCGATAGGGTGTGGTGCATATAATGAATACAGAATGAAAGAAACCAGAATTCGGTTCGCAAGCTGACGATTGGTTAGATGAGCGCTAAAGAGCGCCTGTCGGACGGGCGACTAACCTCAGCAGTGGTATTTGAATCTAGAAGAGGCAACAACGCGTCAAGGGCCAGCTGAAATCGCGATGTGGGTTGTACGAGCTGATTGAAGGCCAGAGCTGCGGTTGAGCAGGGAAGAGAGTACGCCCTGGTGAGCAGATGGCCGACAGAAGCTCGGACAGAATCACCGGTGGCCAGTGACTGAGGAAGAGGAGAAGACGTCAGTGGCGAAAGGAAGGTTTGCATCAGAGAAGAGTTGTTTGAGCCAATTGTACAGGACGGTTGAACCGGCCTCGAGGGTGGTGAGTGGTGAGCCTCGTCACCGTCGAGAGCAGCGTGCTGCATAATCGATGATTTACATAATTTACAGCCACGTGGTCACTAGGATAGGGTTCTGTATTCAAAATCTGTTGTAGCCTGTCCTCTGGTATTTGCATTCAAGCAGTGCGTTTTACACGCATATACGCGTAGTATGCCTTCGAATTCCAAGATAGAAGCGTGTTAGAAGCCTAATTCAAGCGCACACGCCACAGGGGCAGCATTAAAATATTAATGAGTCTGTTACCGAGTCAATAAGTATGCAGCAACGCGGTGATAACCGCCAAACGACGCACCCACCTCACGACTCAAATTTGACCCTCCTTTGAATACCGTCCTCATCTTCAGACTTCTCCTCCTCCTCCTCCAAATCCGAGTTCGCCTTCTTCCGCTCAGCAACCACATACACAATAATAATAGACACCACGCGGCCCATGATCCCTAACAAACCACCAGTGATAACCGCCACACCAAGAAACACATAGATAGGGTAGAGTGCTTCAAGGAGGTATGCGGCAGCATGATATGGCGTCGTAATGAAGAGGGTGACGACGAGCTCGAGGAAGGTCGTTACGGGTGCGATGACGTATAGAGTGATGGAGATGAGGCGGGAGAAACGCGATCCGAACTTGAGTGCTTGGATAAGGAACGCGAAGGCGGACTCGAGTTGAGGCAGGAAGCGGTCGAATGGCGTCTGGTCAGAGATGACTTGCGTGCTGGTGGGTAAGGCTGACGCCGTTGATAGCACCGTTGCCGACGACATGGAGGAAGCCATGATGAGCGTTGGGAAGAAGGAGTGTTTGCGTCTTGGAACAAACAACGGAGGAGCGCTTCTGCCTCCGATCAACCAGCTTCGCTCAAATGTGTCTTCGCCTCCCAGTCTCGCTGATCCATTCAATGTTCATTACACCCACAAGGATCAAGAAAACCAAGCAAAATAATTTATTTACCACAATATTCAATCCTAGTACACACCCGATCTCGAACAAGACCCTCTACAAACCGCCATCCTCAACCCACACCCATAACAAAAATTCACCTTACAAGTGCACACCATACTATTACACCCATACACCTTCTGAATAACCGCCTTACACTGCGGACACGTCTGCCACCCCTGCCTCTTCGCCATCTCCCTCACCTCCAAGCACCCTTTATCGTTCGGGCAGTCTTTACCCACATGCGCGGGCCCACGACAAATCCCACACGCTTGCGAGTGACATTTCTGACACGTCATTTCCCTCGTTGACGAGATGGGAAGGGATCCCATGAATGCAGAACACCGCGTCTTTGGGCAGTACACGCGCCGAGTCGCGGGTGTATTGTACTCGATTACTTTTAGAGCAAAGACGTCGCGGAGGTCGTCGTTTTCGAGATGACTCCGGATGGAGGTTGCCGTGATGGGCTTCTTGCAGCATTTTATGGGGAAGAGCGATTCGTCCTTCGTGCATGCTTTGACTAGCGAGGTAACGCAGGTCCGGCAATAGTAGTGCTGACAAGGAGCGCGGAGGACCTCTTCGGGCCTGAATGAATCGGTACAGCAGGCGCATTCAAATCTACAAACAACCCGTATCACGTCAACGCTTCCGCCCACGAGGACAAATTCAAAGCAAACCTTTTGGCACCCATCGCGCTCCTGCCTTTCCCTGTTGTCCACACAGTTGGACGTCAAAATCAGAAAAGAAACTCTCGGATTATCATCTGAAACGAACCAAAAACCAACACAGCGTCATCATCCCTTCTTCAATAATAAAACCTTATCTGAGTCAACTCTCCCAATGACATGATGCCGTGAAACCAACTCACACTCCATCCGCCGAGACACCAGTAGGGCTCAAGTTGAACAACTCGACAAACCCAAGCTCACCCACAAGCCTCTGACACCTCGTCATCCACGGCGTATCCAAATCCGCAGAAACAGCAAGCGCAACCCTCCGATCGTCCCTCTCCGCCTGCACTTGCACCGCCCTCCCAATCAACCTCGCACGTGTCGCTTCCGAGTCCCTGGTACTACCAACCAAGTCCTTCGACAACTCCTCCGCCAAACCGTCCTCCTTCCCAAGCCCGAATACGAGCTCCAAGTTCTCCAATAACCGCTTCTTCAGCGCATTTTGTTTGCTTTCCGGAACGGGTCCCCGGCCGTTGAATGCGCCGCGATGAAGTCGTTGGAGGTCGTCGACCGTGAAATAGATGATGTGGAGGGACGTGTCGATGGAGAGGCAGGATGCGTCGAGGTTCGCGAGGAGGGGAGGCATTGTAAAATAAATAGTGTTGGAGGACACATTACGAGTTCATTATTGCTTGAGACCTTTCGGAGAGACGCGAGCTTGGCAAAGTCTATAAATAGAATCATGGTCTTCAATAGATTTATTCCTGCCTTAGATCTGATATTCATAAGAAAGGACACGGTACCTAGCGATATAATGGGAAGTCGTATCTTGGTTCACGAGCAGGTCGTCCATTGTCTATACGTAAGAGAGGTAAATAAAAAGAGGGCGTCGGAGAGTGTTATAAGCAGTAAGGGGCGAGGTCGAACACACTGTGGGGAGAGTTGGGTGAGAAGGCAAAAAAAAGATTGAGCTCAGAATACTATTCTGATATAAAGGAACTTGAAATACTTAAATAGACGTGGCGCATGACCAAGAATAGCTAACCGTGCCCCATACCTACCGCAACATTATCATTATGTGTCGCATTTTACGAGCGTACTTAAGCAGTGGCTCGATCTACGAGTGAAAAACTATTGCATTGTGGATTGCGGATTTTCCTGATCATAAGTACATACACAAATATTCCCAGTCCTAGACTTTCGCCAATACTACGTTCGTTATCACCATATTCAATGTCTGCAAAGCAAATAACGACCAACCTGTTTGTTCAAATACAGACCGCGTTCTTCGGGCCCTCGGTCTTGCATCCGAATGGACTGGCGCAGTCAGCGAACAAGACGAATTCTTCGCCATTGCAAATAAAGATGTATGCATTGCCGTTGTTAACGCTGGCCGTGTTCGCGCAGCCGACATCGCCTGTGGACAACGCCAAAGTGAGAAACCAGAGCCTAACTGACTACAGACGATGTTGTGCATACCGGCCTGATCAGCTGGGCACGACTCGCCCACATCCTGTGCCATCGCGGTTCCTGCGAAGAACAAAAATGCAAGGACGGCGGAGGTGGAGAGTCGCATGATGAAGAAGAGGTAATGCAGGGGGATAATTGAGTAAGTAGTGGTGGATATGTTGTTGGGGGAACTCACAAAAATGATACGGCTCTTTTTATCGAATCCACGCTCTCTCATGACCTCACATGCTTAGTCTCCTTTGTCCCGTCTTTCCTCGCCACGGGCCCCCGTCGTTGTACCCCAATTTTATTCGACATTGGTAAGGATCCGTCCAATGTGGATATTTTCTAGCCGGCGGCAATTGTAATTATAGCCATATATTCCGAGATTCAAGGCCTTGACAGAGTTTCCTGTAGATGGAAGCGCAACGGCCCTATTGTCTTGACACCCATCGCACCACCTCTGAGCGCCCTCTGCTACCAGCTTGATGCTGTCGACAGGAGGCGCACGTAAATGATCGTAATCATGCCGTGGTACTTCTTCAAGTTCGCTTCGAATTCATAGTAAAGCCACGCTTGCCGCTCCTTCAAGTTGACCAGGCTAGTATTTCGTTAGATTCCGAGACGTTGAAAACTGATATGTTGTTTTGCCAGTACCGGTTATTTCTTGTTGCGGGATTCGGGTGGTTCGCGTATGTTTTTTCTGTCCTTCCATCGCAACAGATGTAAAATTTGATTCGGACTCTAAATTTACAATCTGTTTGTTGTTTATGTATTTACCTTTGCACTTGTGTGTTTGTCTTTCCGCTTTCATTCCTTCCCAACACTTTCAAATCCGTGAATAATACATAATCTCGATTTTTTGATACCAATCTCCACCCTCGTTTATGTTTTCGTCCGCTGGTATAGGCCGGCATTACGCTGCAGTCACTAGCCTTCTTTTACAGCTATCAAGGTATCGTTTCCGCGACACTCCACTCAGTGATTTCATTTACTTTTGGAGCTGGCCAAACACTGCCCTTCCCGCTTGTTGCCTATAAGTATAGCCATACATTCCTAGTAAGGTTGTTTGCATACGAGTATACCCTGAGGCTCCACAACTAAACAAAATCACAAAGCGAAGCGTTGTGATATCTGGTCCATCGATTGCTCTAACTTTGCAGTTGTGCATCTTTCCGCTTCCATTGCTCCGACATCAGAAGCTGATCAATCGCATGGTGAGCGTGATCAACACTAGCCTTTCTTCTCAACTGAGGTCAACATTGGTTTTCAGCCTGTGTCGTATTCGACTTTCGCCGCAGAGAGACCGCTTCGGCATTTTTTTGCGAACGAATTTATGTCCACTTTGTTCACTTACACAGGTTTCAGCTGTGCGAGGCCTCCTCCTCATGTCAAAGTCCTCACGAGCCTCTAATAAACGGGTGTTTACCCGCTACATGCATCCGTTGATCCATCATAGACGGGTGCGGTGCGCAGCCTTACACAAAATTCTTTACGAACTGCCATCATATCATCAAACCACACCCATAAATAACAAAAATTCGCCAAGTTGCATATGCAAACTGGCATATTATTACACCCATACACCCTTTGAATCACCGCCTTACAATGTGGACACGTCTGCCACCCCTACCGCTTCGTCATCTCCCTCACCTCCATGCTATGATTCGGGCAGTCTTCTCTACTTGCTACAACAAATGCCGCATGCTTGCAAGAGACATTTCTGACATATTATTTCCCTTGTCGATTGTACCGACAAGCATGAACGCGGAAGACCTCTTCGGGCCTCATGATTTGATACCGTGAAACCAGTTACCATCCGCCGACTTAGTTAGAAGTGTCGAGACATAATTCGTTGAGAGGTATCATGCTCGCTGGGTATTAAATAGTGTTAGGGGCCAACTACAATTCATGTTGAGGATTTTTCTTGGGAGGCTCGGAGAGAAGCGAGCGGATAGGAACTTGACAAATTGGGGCAGAAAATTGTACTCAGAACGAACTCTTCGATGTATTTCATTCCAGCCTTAGCTACGACTAAAGAAAACAATACACTCCCTAGCTTGCATTAACACGCAAACACTGCCCATGCCGACAATTCTTCATCTTCATCCCACACAGATAGCAAAAATTGACACCACACCGACACATAATACTGTTACACCCCTCCAACCTCTGCACCACCGCCCTGCACCCCGGACACGTCTGCCATCCCTCCGATATCGCGGCGCACCTAAGCTGCTGGGTAGCTTCGTCCTCGACGCAAAGGCTCCCTTCGTGCATTGGCCGCCGGCACCATTTGCACGACACCTTTTGGCATGCGGGACACGGGACGCGTTGGGATTTGAAGGACGAGTCGGCTCCGAGGAAGGATGAGCATTCTTTCGCGGGACAATATAGTCGCTTGCTTTGGGGTGTCGCGTACTCGCACATCTTGGCTAATAGAGCGCGCTTGACGTCCGATTGATCATCGAGGCCTTTGAGGACTCGCGTGGTGGGGACTTTTTTCTTGCAGCATCGCACGGGGAATCGTGACTCGTCTTTGATGGATTCGTTGACAAGGGCGGCGAGGCAGGAGGGACAGTAATTGTGCTTGCATGGAGCACGAAGGACGTTGTTGAGAGTTACTTCGTCAAAGCAACTGATGCATTCGACCGTTCTAATATGCCAAGTCCGGGTCCTGGTGTCAGTCAATTTCCTTCAGAACGATAAATGGACGGGGACGAACCGTTTCTTTGCACGAAGGTGGCGTCTCCAGAGCTTGCCCACAACTTTCTTCAAATCAGTGTCGAACTTGAAGAGCATTGTTCATTAACGAGAACGTACGGTGTCGCTGTCTGAAATGTGAGCCATGTTTCTAGTGAAAGGAGAGACAAGCAAAAATATCTCTGTTTCAAAGTGGGTGAGATCCGGCGAGAGAAAATTATTGCCATAACAAAAAACTGAATTTGTTCAGAATGCTCTTTACAGCCTACCGATGCGGATAGTTGAGAAGGAGTCGTGAAGAGTCGGAGGCTTTTCAATGGAACGCTGTTTGTCCTGCCAAACAAGGTCGGCATGCAACGCGCAAATTTGACGCGACATGACACCAAGCAACGAACGTGATAGACAAAGGACAGGCGAGTAGTACTTAGATTATCTTTCGTGATTTTGGCTCATTGGTAACAGGGTTGGAAATTTGGACTTTAAACAGAGTTGGGGACGGGCGTACGTGCCGCTAAGTGATGTGTTATAAGGAAGCCTCAACGATTCCACTCTGGGACGCACACACCAGCGCACACCCCACTCTCAACTAAACCTCCCCCCAAACCTTCCCTCTCAACAATCTTTACCACAACCCCCGCCCAAACCACTATCCCATCCCCCTGAAAACACTCCGAGTACCTCACCTCCGGGTCGTCCGTAAAATACATATCATTCCACACCCCAAAATACATCATCCCCAACGCGCGCGTCGTCCACTGATAGGATTTATGAGCAGACACCGTGACTAATGTACTAGTCTAGTCTCCTACGGTCAACAATGGACATGCGTTTCAATTGCCCACCTCCACATATCTGTGTCCATATTCCTCTTGCAATCGCAGTGGCCCAATTTTCGAATCTTCCTCTGTGAGCTGCGATAGGTCACAGAGACCATGTTGATCGTTCGCCAGTACACGGCTCGTGTCCAGTAGAAGCGCTGCTATCGCGACATCCACCACCAACGGTTTCTGGCCACGCCTCTGAACAAATATAAAAAGCAGACCTGAAAGCGTTAGCAACAGATTTAACGCCAACCAAACATAAACTCTCCAATGTGACACCTGGGCTCGCGACATCAACACTGGGATCATGACATCAGTCTTAAGCATCGCAGATGGCGCGAACATGTCTGTAAGGGCAGTCCAAGCTGCCCCATATGCTCGAGGGAGTACGCGGATAGTGTAATCGGTGATATTGGTGGGGGGGGGAACAGAGGCGCCACCCAAGCCCATGTACGTCAACAGTCTTGGCATTATAGCCAATGGGTCAACCGTCATCGCATCTGACTCGACAACAATAACCGTATCGTTTTGAACCACGGTCAAAGCAGAAAGGCGGCATGCTTTGGCACAGATCCCTACTCCAGCTGTGTAAGTCACTCGCGCAAAAGCGATACACATCTTGAAATAACCATTATTTTTGTAAATAAATTGGTAGAGGCTGACATCCGCTGGGAGGCCACCAAAGAAACCACTCGTGGTGCAGGAATCGTTGGGAGCCACATGGGGGTGTGAGGTAGCCGCATGAGAGTGTAAGATAGCGAGGGTACGGGTTTCTGAGACCGTCGCAGGTGAGGGAAAGGTGGTATTCGACGATGGACCCCAGCGAACATCCGGAATTAACCCCATGGTGAGTGACGCCGACACCATCGGCGGACTGCCGCCAGGAAGCCCGAATTGCAGTTTTTCGTGTTCGTTGAGGGTTGAGTCTGGATCCTTTATCCACTGGAATGCGTCAACAGTGAAGTAGGGTAGTGTGACATTGTTCAGGGTAGAATTTATGGGAAGATTCTGAGTACTACGAAGTAAACGCTTCATGGTCGCTTTGTCGTCATTGGAGTTTCTCCAAGCAGTATCAGCGGTCCCCGTTGCTATCAGTATCACTGTCTCTACGTTATCTGACCACTGTTTGTAGAGGTTCCACGATTGTCCATTCGAGCTGAGGGATATGTTCACAGCAGGCTGGCTGCCTTGCACGAGTTTTAATGCCGGTTCCCAAGTGATGGATCCTGTTAATATTGGGGAAGAAAGCTGCGATGGAAGTGCGGCAAGGAGGATGATGGCCACAATAACGCCTCGCCAAGTCTCGGGCTTTGCAGGCAGGCCAAATTTTGTCATCCTCTTGATAGCTTGCAAAGAGAGACCCATTTCCTCCATAAGGAGAAAAACGCAGCGCCATGTCGTGGCTGCGGTCCACATCGCAGCGGCGGTTCGCATACAGGTAACTGCGATCGACAAAGCGGTTGTGATGTCTGACTGGAGAGGGCGGGAGGCTATGTGGCTGATAGAGCCATCGAACTGCGTAACAGAGGGCGCTCGCAAGGAAATGTTGAATAATTGGTTATCGATGTAAAAGAAAATGGCGGCGGTGATTCCGGTGATCAAAATGAAATGGCCCACCCAAGGCAGGAGTGCCTGAACCCATAATATGGTTATGTCCTCATGACGTTTGCAGGTTGGCGGCTCATGGATTTCTGGTGTGAAGGAAAGAAGTTCAATCGCAAGTGATTCTGAGCGTGGACTTCGTAGAGGCGTTAGAGCGGCATAGTTGTGAGAGAAATGCAACGGCTGTACAACCCCGCTCATTGCGCGCTTTAAACACGGACAGAATTCCACACTGTAAGCTATGATGCAAGACTTGTCACTGAAAATTTTCGAACTCACAGCGTGCTGGGTCCAGGGGTTACTCATAGCCGATAGTCGAACTGGAGAGTCAGTTCAGAATCGAGGCTCTTATTGATTATGGGGAGGGGCAATGCCTGGAAGCTTGTTTTTGTTTGCATTTCCTTGCTTGCAAGGTTTGTTGCGGGGTCACTCTTGCTCCTTTGAGGATGCCGTGGCCTTCGGTTTTTCACCTATCTGACACGTCGTCCGGGCGCTAGATTTCCACCTTGTTGACGATGGTAGGATAGTGCACTCACCAGTGGTCCATGACCAAGTAGTCAAAGTCGACGAGCATGAACCCCAGCTTGTCACGCTTCCTAATCATCATTTTTGAAATAGTCATGACCTGCAAAATTGCCTTGAACCATCTTCGTACAAGTTAGGGGATGGGCCGACGTGAGTATGGGGCTGCTTGGGGCCTGGGCGACTCACCTGATTTATTCTCGAGGCACGGGCGTTTATAGGTTCGGCCTTGCCCCTATTGTAAGGTTGATTTCGGAAATCCTTCTTGACCATGGGGCCTGCCAAATGTCGGCTTTAGACAGGAAGCTCCAATCGGCGCCATGAATAGACACATTTTAGGTGATAGACAATTGGTGCTTTAACTCGCCAAGACACCAAGACAGGGCGTGTTGCAGGGGATTGGGGGAGGCACTTAAGAAAGACGCTCATGCAACATGAGAGACCTTATCTCGAGAAAGCCAAGATAGAGGTTCAACATGGCCAAATCAGGGTCGGATTTTATCAGAAGCCTAACTGTCCGGCTGCCCCAGATTCATGCCTTGTCGACGTTGATAGGATAGCGCGCTTCACTAGTGGTCCATGACTAAGTAGTCAAAGTCAATGAGCATGGACCCCAGCTTGTCATGCTTCCTGACTATCATGTTAACATCTCTACGTTGCCGTGCACAAAGTTGGCTTGATAAAGCTTGGCCAACCGTTCCCCCACAGTAATGATGAGCGAGCGATTCATTCATATCCGTGTGACGTGTCAGTGCGATGACAGAAGAGAAGCTGGGTGGGAGGAAATGTGGTTTCTCCAAACAGCGCCACAGAGATTTTTGGGTCCTAAGAATGATTATTTAGCATTGCGATGCAGTGAAGGAAGATGGCGAGTTGCTTGACCTTCATAACTAGACAGACTTCGATATGTGTGAAGTCGTAAGTACTTACCTTGGTTCACAATATATGAAGTCTGTTATTTACCAAACGACGCTACGCCGTGACACACGTGATGTCGGTAATCACCGACCTTCCGTATATGGTAGTCTCATGATGGCCAATTCCGAGCAGCACCCAAGCCAGATCTTCCTGTAAATTTTTTTGGCATAATGTGTTGAGAATATCTGAGTAAAGTCTTTCTATTTATTTTATTTTCTTTGTTCCAGAAACTCAGCACATTGAATGCAAAACCCTTGCAACTAAACCCCACCCCCAAGCCTACCCTCAACAACCTCCACCACAACCCCTGCCCAAACCATGATCCCATCCCCCTGAAAACACTCTGGATACCTCACTTCTGGATCATCCATAAAATACATACCATTCCACACCCCAAAATACATCATCCCCAACATGCACATTGTTAGTGTTTGGAAGACCGGTCTCTTGACCAGAAAAAGACTGTAACCAGACCAGACCAAGACCGCAAAAGACCGGACCTGCGGTTACGGTCTTTTAATTTTTGAGATGTAAAGACCGCAAAAGACCGGTTAGGACCGGTCTTTTGTAGCCCATTAAATACCCTTTAAAACGTACCCAAGAACATATTTATTGGTCCAAAACTGACAGAGATATGGTTGAAAACATAAAATACTGCGTAAAATAGTAGATGTATTATGTTTATTTTATAGAAACACCAATTCCTTACCGAATTTAACGTTCTTAGGCTCTTTTTAAAGCTAATAAAAATGTAAATACGGATACCAAAGAGTATATTACAGCCATTTGCGGTACCCAAGGCGCGGCATCATTTTTTAAAAATTCCGCTGCATTTACCGTGAAATCACCGTGCACGCTCTAGCACATGCAAAACACGTCCGCTTGAGACGTTTTATAGCTCATTCTGACCGACTTTTCAATGGGGAGGGTGCGGCGTAACTTATATAGAAATATATTGCGCTATTTCGTACATATTATGTTTTAAGCATATATTGTAGTAGATTGGTATTAGCTCACGTTCAAAGTGCTCATTTCTTCTAAGATGTGAAACATGCGTGTATAAGATGTATTTGGAGAGCAACAATCAGGCTTGGATCTGTGATGCAATTGACAAATTCACGAGCCGTCACGCGCACGTTACGTCTTTCTCACTGTAACTGCTATGTACCTGCAATGGCCAACCTCAAAAACAACAAGAAACACAAACGAAAACCTGCTGAAGCTAGCCCTAATGCCCCTAGTCGAAAATCTGCACGCTTTACTTCAGCTGCGGCCTCGGAGGCAGCTGAACTCCCTGACTCTGATCAACCACTCTATTTCCCACCAAGTCCAACACCTGTACAGCCTGTGGAGCCTGATCTGGCTGCAGAGGACTTGAAAGAGCTGCAAGATGACCCAGAAGCCAACTCGGCGGACCTCTACACTGCTACTAACTCTGATTTGGACGACCCGACCGACACGATCATCCAACCTAGACCTACACTGAAAATCAAGCTATCTTCTTCGACCATATGCGATACATCATCTTCTGAAGTGCTTACAGATTCAAAGCTCCATTCAAAGCAAGCTTCCAGGAAGAAGAAGGGAGGTATCGAGTTGGACAATGACGAGGAGGATGATGAAATTCAAATTACGCATCACAGTATGTTTTCCTTGTTGTAATAATCCGCTCTTGCTCAATTTATTTTTGGCAGAGATTGTGTTACTGGTGCCACAAGTAGATGACACGAGCATCCAGCAAATTATGCTCAAGTGGAACACAACATTCAAAGAGGCCGTCAAGAATATTGTCGACGCTGTTCCCTGCAATAATGTTCCACGTCAACCTACCTTAGCTTATAGACTTAGTTCTGCCATGGTGAAGACACCCTTTGTTACACTCAAGACTGTTGAAGACTGGGAGGGTTTGCGAGAGACGATCATCCTCGCTGAAAAAAAATCTAAAGGTAAAGTGCCCGCTGGTATCCCAGTGAACATTGAGCTTGGACCCAATGGTGTAAGCTTGATTTCCTTTTTTACAGCATCTACTTAGCTTCTCTCAGTATATAGAATCACTTCGTGAACGGTGCAAGAAAGGGAAGAAAGGAAAAACAGTAACAAAGTCGAATTTGGGCACAGCCAAGTACCAGAAGAAGTCAAATGTTCCCGCCCTTCTTGATCTCGATGGCGATGAGTATGGCTTGGGAGAGGACAGTGATGATGAGTCCGACAATGATCTTGTCTCACGCGAAATAAAACAACTAGCAATTCTGGATTGTTCATTACTGACATGCCAACAATGTGGACCAAACATTTACTGCAAAATTGACAAGGCAGGAACCCACGTAGCCCTCACGATGCCACAACAACGCCCTTGGGCAAACACTCTGGTATGTTTTGACTTTGTCAATCAATATTTGGCTAACATTGATTCAGACACTGTCGAGCCACAGTGTCACTCTCTGCACCCCCCCAAAAGTCCCTTTATTCAATGCCTTTTTTACCCATCCAGCCCCCTCTTCATCGGCTCCACCACCTCACATCGAAGCTCCCCATGCCACAGGATATGGACATGCTCAATGGCCACCTCCGCCACCGCCATATTATTATCCTCCATATCCCTATCACACTGCACCTCCGCCACCACCAACCACCCTTCCCGCTTCAATGTCAGCTCCCACACAAACACTAAATCGCACCTCTACTGCATCGTCTCATGGTACCCAACCAGATCAACCAAAATATCCACTTCTTTCTGACTTTTTTTCAACATTGCTCACCTGTCATCCTGAACATCCAGCCCTTGCAACCTTTGCTGATATTTTCCAACAACACGACATTTTCGGTTTGGATGAGATTTTAGAGTTCAATGAAGATCGCTTGCAAAATGATTTTGGAATGTCTCTTGGGAATGCTCAATTCGTTTTGGGGAGGGTTAAGGCAGAGAAGAAACATATTGACCGTCTTTCAAGGAAGAAGTAAATTACAAGTGTGAATGATTACGAAACCCATAGCAACATAGATTATTATTGCACACTACATGTAACCTGAATGCTTGAACCACCCAATTGCGTGTGATTCAGTGACTTCATTGAGTGCTCCATATAAAAATGTGAAAGGAGCAGCATCATCACCAAGTTCCACAGCATCTCAGAACTCCTGGCCATGACGACGGATGTAGTGTTTGATAAACGAGAAGCACTCTTCGATGGGGTTCAAATCAGGTGAGTACGGCGGTAGATAGACTAGCTTTACCCCCCTTGAAAAGACCAGTATGAGTTGTCATGCATGGAGGAAGACAAGGTAGTACCTTTCTTTGCACATCTCTGCTACCCCTTCTATGTGATGAATGTGGCAGTTATCCAAAATGAGAACACTCAGAGGTGCAGGGTATGGGTTCATGATCACGAGAAGGCCTTCTAGCCACTGAAGAAACTCATCACCATTATAACTGCCCACCTTGATATGCTAGTAGATGAGGCCCTTTGCTGAAATTGCAGGGAGCATAGAATATCTAGCAAATAGTCATCTGCTGGATGCTTACTGATCAAAATATCGGACATGCCTAGCACCACAAGTAAATCTAGTGTGTTTCTGTGCACGCATGCCTTGTGGTGCCCATCCATTTTCGTGGTACGACGTGAGGATGTTCACAGTAGCCTCATCAGATGTTACAAGCCTCTCCGGGGGCTCACCGCCAATTTCTATTGTAAAAAATTGACGCGCCTCTTCACAGCATTCTTGTGTGGCCCTCGAGAGCTAATACCAAGGTGAGAAAAAAATTGTAAGAGCCAAATATGTGCAACAGTGAAAGATCACACCTTTTTGGATGTGATTCCCAACCAGCGAAGGGTTCTGTAGATTGTGGCTAGGGAGATGATCACGCTGTGCTGTTCTTCCAACTGCTCTTGAATTTCATTGAGGTACATGTCTGGAGACTGTTCAAGGAGCCCAAGCATCAGCTATTCAAGTGCGCAGAATCATAAGCTCAGTTCCAGAAGGAGTGCAAATTCTGACACATACCTTTACACTACTCTGCTGCATAAGTGGGGCTCTGCCCATGTGCACTTGGTCCTTGCAAATGTCTCCAATCTCTCGCCAATTTATCAAGACACGCTGGACAACTAGTGTTTGCAGGTTCAGTCCTATGGACCGAAAAAATCCATAGAACCGAACTGAACCGGACTCATCAGGAAAACCACTTTTATCCTGGGACAAACATGTTTGTAAGCTTTT
>KN838602.1:0-13937 GCA_000827195.1 Laccaria amethystina LaAM-08-1 | reverse complement strand
TGGGTATCCAGGGTCTACTGTGGGTGCCCTCAGGGAAGAAGTGATTTTCCTGATGGAGCCAAGGTGTGACAAAGATGGGCAGGCAAAGGCACAACAAAGATGAAGGTTCAGGGACATGACTAGATAACATGGTCCAGGAATGATGGGGCTGTTCGGCATGAGGCTGGTGGAAACTCGGAAAAGGCTGAGTCCAGCTTCAGTCTATTTAGAACAGTCTACCCCAGCAGATGCAAAGCTTTGGAATCCTGAAAGAAGATTGACAAAGAGACATGACTCAACTGCCCTTTATCATTTACTGTTGTTAGTAGCCTTGAATGAATCCAGCTAAGAATGACTGTGATGAAAGCTTAGATAGTGACAAGTGATCGTGCTATGACAAAAAAGGAGGGTGCACTATTATGACAGATAATTTATACCCATCAGAGGAATCATTGTCAAGGATGACCATGGTGAAACATACCACAGTGGCTACTGATATGAATAGAAAGTTCACTGAGGTCAGAGATAGAATGGTGGTGTCTGATAAAAAGATGGGACAGCCTCTCTTGATATGAAAGACAACTTGAGCATGATACCAAAACAATGGTACAGTCAATATGCTCACAATACATAACGCTGGTCCCCAACTTTTTCTATGCATTGTGACATATTATGCAAGACCAAATGTGTCACATAGTATGACTATATGTGACCTCCACCAAAATGAAAATGATGCAAAATGTTATCATATGTTTGGGGACAATTTTGGACAAGGGTCTGCACATCATTCACCCAAAATGGAAGCTCCCTGTGAATTTGATGAATCTTCTGTTGAAAAGTACACTTAAGGGGCATATTCATGGTACATAGTACAAAGGGCATATTAGGATAGATTTTGACCCCCAAAAATTTCAGGTACAGTGAGATGAACATGTACATACCCAGGGACCTGTAGATTTGGTAATGTATAACCCCAAAATCTGTTATGCATTATTCAATACTATGTTTCATGCATAAATCCCCAAGTACCAAGTTGGTTCCTGGAAATTCTCATGCATTACAAGATTTATGCATTACCACTATATGCATTGTGAGCATATCGACTGTACAGCAATGGCAAGGTGTCAAATCATCTGAATCCTTCAACCATATCCCCATATACCTATATACAGTCAAGGACACTACAAACTACATGTCAGAGAAGCAGATTACAAACTTTTCTAGTGGATGGCTTTTGTAGTCTATCACTAAACTTTGTAATCTATGTATGACTTTCTGTAGTCTTTTGTAGTCTATTAGTAAACTTTGTAGTGTATGTTTGACTTTTGTAGTCTATTAGTAAACTTTTTTCTCATGGCATACAACTTCCTTTTTGGGTCAAATTTCCCACAATAGGATAATTGTAGCCCCTTCTGTTAGCTTTCTAAACATAACATGTTAAATGGTGTTACTTTCATGGAGAAAAAAAAAATTGTAGCACTCAGAAAAGTCTTTTACCTCCTATCTCCATAACAGAAACACTTTAGAACATAATTCAAACTGATTCTGGAAGCTACAGTCCAGGGCTATAACTTTGGCTTTTTACCATTTTAGGCAATTGGTCAGGTGACCACCCTCCTGGCAACCCATCAGGACAGTGAAATCATTTGTATCTTGTTTTTCTTCACTTTTTGGTCAAACTACATGAGATTTCCTTTTTAGGGTATATGCAGAGGACCCTGACATGGACCTTGAAAGCAGTGCCTCATAGTGTATATAGTGTATATACTATCTCTATTTTTTTCTCATTTTTCTCATTTTTCTTCCATTTTTTAAATTAGAAACACCCACTTTCCATTTTTGGACAAACAGTGCCCAACAATACTGACTACTAGTGTTGCTGGAGCTTGGCTTAGCTTGGCTCCCACTTAGCTTTGCCCAAAGCAGAGAGTGTGGGAGCTTGGAGCTGAGCTGAGCTGCCAAATGATGGCTTGAGTCACCACTAGCCAGCTCAAGCCAATCAATAGTGTCCTAAAATAACATTTAGTGTTTTCAACTAGTTCTCTGGAAGAAATTTCTTTTAAAGTGTTTTGAAATCATTTGTATGAAATCTATTTATTTGGAGGCTTTCTACATAGCACTGTTGAGCAAGGGAGGTCTGGAGAGTTAATGAGCTGATGATTGTGACAACAAATGTCACAATCACACAGTGTGACAGGATACTCAGTAGGCTGACATTTCACAGAAAAGAGGTTGCAATTCTATCCTATTTCAGTAGAAAACTACATTACTGTAGTCTTTGATACCTACAATGTCTTTTAGATACAGCAAAAAATCAAATTTGTTAAATATAATACACTTTTCCAATTAGGTACTGAGCTGTCCCTTCCATGGCTGGCTATTCAATGCAGCTTCAGGGTCATTGCCGCTCAGCTCAGCTTGCTTCCCAGGGCTCAAAAGCCATACTTTATCTGCTATTTTTCATTTGGCACAGCCTCACTTCCCATATTTGAAAATGCACACTGGACCCTGAAAACAGCACCCCCAACATCATCACCAACAGTGAGCACCATCCCCCTCTTTTTTTCCCCTGATTTTATTGCTATTTTTCATGTAGTATAGCTACACCCCCCATATTTGGAAATATGCAATGGACCCTGACAACAGCACCACTATTGAAATATAGGTTGACACAAATGAAATAAATCCCAGGGAGAATGAATCAAATAGTAACTGGGGAGAATGAAACAGAGCTAGGCTGGGATGATGAAGATGCAGTGAGAATAAAATATGTAGGAGTCAACACAAATGAAATAGATGCCATGAGAGAATGACATAAAATTCAAATAGATGCCATGACTGTGGAGTATGATCAAGATGGCTCACAGCAACTGTCAGGGGTACATGAAGTAGATGGTACCTACTATTGCCAGAACACAAAAAACCTTGAGTATCTCTCTAAAATTTTGAGACAATGAATGTCATGCATGAATACACTTTCTGTGAAATTTTCAAGGTGCCAAGGCAAGTGGAGGGTAAGATAATCTTCAGTTTCAAACTCCTGAACAAACATAGTTCTTCTCTTGTAAGGATGGTCTACACCAGATATTTGATAGTTAAAAAGCATAAGTGAAGTATAAAAACAGCTAGGATGGCAAGCCCACAACTTTGGGCAATGTCAATCGGCTTAGCCAGCCCACCCACGACCCAGCACCATTTTGATTGGCTCAAGCGCCTGGGCTGCACCACAGGCTGAGCAGTGACATCACTAGACAATGTATTTCATTTCAGTCTTTTTTTTTAAAAAAAAACATGCTCCTTACCTTGCATTAACACGCAAACACGCTCCATGCCGACATTTAGACATCTTCATCCCACATAAATAGCAAAAATTGACGCCACACCGACACTTAATGCTGTTACACCCCGACAGCCTCTGCACGACTGCCTTGCACCCCGGGCACGTCTGCCATCCCTCCGATTTCGCAGTGCGCCTGAGCTGCTGGGTAGCTTCGTCCTCGACGCATGGGCTCCCCTTGCGCATTCGCCGCCGGCACCATTTGCACAACACCTTTTGACATGCGGGACACGGGACGTGTTGGGATTTGAAGGACGAGTCGGCTCCAACGAAAGTCGAGCATTCTTTCACGGGACAGTAGAGGCGCTCGCTTTGGGGTGTCGCGTACTCGCGCATCTTGGCTAATAGAGTGCGCTTGACATCCGATTGATCTTTGAGGCGCTTGAGGATTCGCGTGGTGGGGATTTTTTTCTTGCAGCATCGCACGGGGAACCGTGACTCGTCTTTGATAGATTCATTGACGAGGGCGGCGAGGCAGGTGGGACAGTAATTGTGCTTGCATGGAGCACGGAGGACCTTGCTGGGAGCCACTTCGTCGAAGCAACTGATGCATTCGACCGTTCTAAGATGCCAAGTTCCAGATCCTGGTGTTGGTCAATTGTCCCAAACTGCAAGTGGACAGGGGACAAACCGTTTCTTCACACGAAGGTGACGTCCCCAGAGCTTGCCCACAACTTTCCTCAGACCAGTGTTGAAGAACATTGTTAGTTAATGAGAATGTAGTATGGTGTCATCTGAAATGTGAGCCATGTTTCAAGTGAAAGGAGACAAATCTGTTGCAGAGTGGGAGATCTGGCGAGAGAAAATTATTGCCATAACAAAAAAACTGAATTTGTTCAGAAGGCTTTTACAGCCTACCGAAGTTGAGAAGGGGTCGTGACCGGACTGCTATTTTCTTCGACGCGACATGACGCCAAGCAACGAACGTGATAGACAAAGGAAAGACCCTGACTAGGACTACCCAAAACCGCTCATACATCCATATACACCTTGGCATGCAACTCCTCCTCCAACGTTGTCAGCCTCACAGTTGTATCGCCAATATACACCCACCGCCTTTCCCGTTCATGGCCCAGCTTGCTTTGTGCTGCTGGATTCCCCTCTCAGTGCCGGGCGATCGTTAAAACTTCTTCATCCTCCCACTTTCACCCATCTCCTTCATCTTCCTCGAGTTTAACTTCCGCTTCCTTATTTTCATCTGCTTCATCGTCATCTTCAAGCGCATCGCGTTCATACATCGACCGCCAGCGACAAGGGTCGTAGACGCTCGAGAGCGTGCGTTTCCTTCCGAAAGGATTTGAAGGCGAGTCGGAGGCATGGATAGGGTAGGGAGTATAGGCAGTTCTGCTGGGCGTTGAGTATGTCGCTGAAGCCATGGCAAAGTCAAAGCCACCAAGCGCACAAGAACTCAACAGACAGAGAAGACACCGCGAGGAAGAGGAAAAGTACGCATATCTACCCCCTGGGTTGATCAATCACGGCAATACGTGCTTCATGAACTCTGTGCTCCAAGGCGTACGTTTCTCATCTTAATCTGGGCGTCTTACTTATCACTCTTGTATACTAGTTGATTGCCACGCACCTCCTGAACGACGTTGTACACTTTACAACCATCCCACCTTCGGTCCAACGATTCTCCTCGACCCCCTTAGCCTCACGACGATCCCCGCAGCTCACCAATGGCCACCATCTGACCGAAGAGTGGGATAAGCCCTGGGTGAACAGCATGCCGATCGGAGATATGTTTTTGAGTCTGATGTACAGGTCATGGGAGGCACAGGCACGCAGACAGAGGGAGGTTCTCAGCTCAAAGTATGGCTTCCTCACGTTTCTTTTGAGATCTGACCTCACTTTTTGTGTTTCATTCGATAGGTCGGTGCTTGGGACCCGTGGGCAGAAATACGATCAATACCTAGACTTTGCACAGCAAGACGCACACGACTTTCTGAGGATAATACTGGACGCGATGCGGATGGAAGAACAAGACATCATCAAAAAGGGTCAACCGCCTCCTCCTAAGAAACGACGTCGAACGACAATAACTCCCGCCAACCCACGTGTGCCACTCTCCCCCGCACCCCCGCCTTCACCCATAATAAACAAAGAAGACAAGCTGATTTCATTCGTCGACATGATCTCCGGGGGTCAACTGACGAGTATCCTCGTCTTCCATAAATGTAAACACATTTCACAGACCTACGAAGACATCAGTTTAAGCATCAAACCGGAGGACTACCCGCATCGAAAACGGGACAGGTTAAAGAACTTTACCAAGCGTGACCTTTCCTTCTTCGAGTTCTGCAAGTAGCTCCGCCGCAAAGCCCCTTTCCACCGTATCTCCTATCCAGGGCCCGTCCTCTGTAGCCCCAACTTCGAAATCCCGCGAACAGAGGGAAGTGTTGAGCGTAGAGACGCACGATGATGCTATGCGGAGACGGAGTCTGGATCTACCGACGGAGGAAGGAGAAGATGCGGATACGCCGTCCCCTGTGACATCAAGAGAGGCGGAGGGGGGTAGTGATAACTCGCATGTCCTTGTGAACGCTACGGGTCCGGAGGATAAACATGTTGAGTTTGTGGATGTGCAGCGGGGGAAGAAGGACAAGGAGAAAGAGGAGGAAAGGGAGGAAAGGAAGGAGAACGAGAAGAAGGGGGACGATGGGTGGGCGAAGTTGGGGAGGAGGATGAGCCTTACGGTTGGTCTGGGAAAACCTCGAGATAGGAAAAGTCGATCGATGGAGCGGATGGGAACGTTGGAGGATGAGGTGGTCACTAGCACGACGAAGAGCACCACCAGCTGGCCATCGGCATCGGCCCTCTCTGCCTTGGCTTTCAAGACTGAGCCTTCACCACCTGAAATCCAGGTCTCACCGCCCACTGCTAAACCGTCGTCCTCGACAACAACACCCAATACCAACCCCACCACAACTGCCCCCCGCTTCCCCAACGTCCAACGAAGCAAGTCGCCCAAACCGCCTAAACCAACTGCAGCAGAGACGGAGTACCTCCGCAAAATCCTCGCGGACGTTGGGTCAGGATCGTCACTTGTTCCGCTGCTACGAGCGTAGAGTATCTGGAGTTGAAGAGTGAGGACTCACTTGGACCGGGTGGGATGACTATTCCTTCAATTCTCGAAAGATAAGTGAGTCCTCTCCTCTCAGCTTTTTTCCCCTTTCATATACATCGCCACTTAGATTATACACCGCAACTTAGATGTGTGGATGAAGTATTAGCAAGGCTGTAGCTCCACAACGATTGGCGTAATTCCTCAATCACGAATTTGAGAGTGCCATAGCGAATTGTTGGTAAGTCCCTATTGATGCAGCGTGCTTCATCGAAATCACTTATCGAACCTCTTAGCTTTCATGCTGCTCTGAAGAGTCACCGTTTTACGTGGTTCACAGCTTTGCGTACTCTCGTCCTGATAAGGGCCGTCTTGGAACTTGCCTCCAGTGCGTTCTCGTGGTAACAATGCTCCATTTCTCTGACCATCGATGTTGGCTGAAACAACGAATAGCAACAATCAAATCATCTCAAGCGTGTCCTGAACTTACCCTAGGAACTCTGAGCCTCAAACTCTTGGAGATCTCGATGTCGGGCTGTTCAAAGTGAGTTTCCACGCTTCGCATTTCCGCTGAAGCTGACTTGTTTGTCCCATCAAGAGCCCGCCCTCACCATCATGTTGAACAACTCGTTGACGCCCTAATCACCACCGGAGATGGCAGATCTTCACTTTGGCACGTTTTCAGTCTGTTCCTCTCGCGCTTCTCACTTGTATGACGCTGATGCTGAGATAGTAAGTGCTCATCGATCAGTAGTTGTATGTGCCTGGATTTGTGCATCCTGTTCGGAGCAACCGACGCTGCCAAAGCTGGCTGGTTGATGATCACCATGGCGTTGACTGGCTTGTCACCAGTCGACTTGGGAAGAGGAAGGACAAGATGTGCATGGAACATGCTCCGAAGAGGACAAGGAAGACATCCCGTCTTGAGAGGTTACCTCGGAGGAACATCTTCGGATGCGATCAGGAAATTATGGGTATGACTGCGGGGGTGTCCCTCGCCAATAAATGGGCAGAACGACGATTTATAAAGAATCTTGTGGTGAAAATAAGGTGGTGGACGCTGTCGACGGTTTTGTCGGAAACAAATCACATTCGGTGATCGTCGGAGGAGGAGGAGATAAGATAGGAAAAAGAAGACGGCGGACCATTGGTTACATAACGAGAAGATGGTGCGTACACATGTGAATATTGCAAATCGGGATCACCTTGCTTATGCAGACGAGTACAGGCTGGAGGAGGACCCCCGATAATCCCAAG
Source organism: Laccaria amethystina LaAM-08-1 (assembly GCA_000827195.1). Lineage (NCBI taxonomy): Eukaryota > Fungi > Basidiomycota > Agaricomycetes > Agaricales > Hydnangiaceae > Laccaria > Laccaria amethystina. Next base: position 6,300 of record KN838602.1, on the reverse strand, counting down.
GGAGGTAAAATACCAAAATCGGCCATTTTTGGGCCTGTCGGGTGGACAAAAATTTTCTTTTTGAGGCCCGATTTCGGGTGGATTTCGAACCTTACCTCAAAAATTTCGCCCATCCGGGTGGACGAAGTATCTGACCTAAGTTTCCAAATATATTACATAATACATATTTTCCTGCTGGGCCACTTGTTTCCGTGCTTCCTTCGCATCGCTATCCACAATCCATATAATTCTGATGAGATAGACAAATATGCAGCAAAATCAGCAGGAGTAGTTTTTCTATTTCTGCTAACAGGCTTTTATACTACAACCATTATGGCGCATAAAGCGTGAGATCACAATAGTGTCATTGCTGGAACCATCATCGCAGCTATATTGACGTGGGAGACACTGAACAAAAATAATGAATGGCGGCGTGGTGACTTGTGTGTCGCACAATCGAAATTTCGGCACCAATCAGGCTGCCGCCGAGTAGACTACATGGGTGGACAATATCTGACGTCGGTCAGGCAGTAGGATTTGGGTGGACAATGGAAGCTTACCTTGATCAAATTTTTTCACTTTTCATGGGTGGACACGCTAAAAATTATCTGACCTTCGCGGCCTACGGCCGCGATTTCGGGTGGACACGTACCTTACCTAATACGGTATTATCGGGGGTCCTGCTGGAGGCAATCCAGACCTATTGGTGGAGAGCGAGTGGGAAGTAACTGAGGTAGTACTTTGCAAGAAATTCTTGACTGCCGACTTGTTGAAGGGCATAAATCGGGACGCGTAGATCTATTGTATCGTGAGTTTGGGAATATGATAAATGCGTGCAACAAAGTCTAAGTCGCATCGCGTATTCTTGGCGCGTTCCAGGGACGCTATGTTATTTTTGGAGAGTTCTGCATCATCAAACTCAAACGTCTCACCTAGGTCTGATAAAACCCACTTCGCCATGTATTCCCCCTTCCCTCTCAGCCCACCAGGCTTTCTGCAAAATCTGAATCGATAAGCGTTAGCAGATTTCCCCCACAGCTATGGTTCAAATCCATGAAAACGCAAACGCCGGACCCTCCGGCTCCAAACTCAGCCTCACCAACACCTTCCCAAGCAAGGAAACCAACTCCATGGGTCCCGACCTCGCCTCATCTCAACTAATCCTCCGACTCACCCTCGAAGACATCGACGAATTAAAAGAGGGCCGGAAAGGGAAAGCCCGGCATGACACGCCGCAAACAGACTCGGAGTACGCACTTGAGCTGCAAGCCGAGTCTGCGCGCGTGGCATTGCAAGTCGCGTATGACGCCGCGCTAGCTGCTAGTATCGGTGAAGCGCTTATGACGGACCGGGAGTGCTTGATCGCGATTGCTAAAAGCGAGCAGGCGGCTGTGGATGATCGTCGTGCTGCCATTGCAATATCGAAAGGCGAAAAAGCACCGGAGATGTCTAAGTGCCAGAAGTGGGTCGAAGATCAGAGGAAGGAGGGCGAAAAGGATTCCAGGTCACTCCCGTACGTATCTTGAATTTTCGGCATCGTGTTTCGACGTAAAAAAAAAAGTTCCAGCCCCTCTTCTTCCTTACTAACAGACCTGGAGGATATAGAGGAATCCTTGCTAGACTTCGAAGAGCTTCCAGCATACGAGTGCGCCTTCCTCCCAACTCCCCATCTCGCACCTGACCATAATTACCCACACAGAGTCCTGTGCAACAGCTGCCACGACTATTTCAGCAACGAAGAAAAATACCTCAAACTACCCTGCAAACACACCTTCTGCTCTGCATGCCTCACATCCCTCGTCAAAGCATGCACGCTTGACGAAACCCTCTTCCCCTTAAAATGCTGCAACAAACCTATCGACACCACAACCATCACACCATACCTCACCGCCGACCTCCGGCTCCTATTCACAGCTAAGTGCATCGAATTCGGTACACCCACCGCATCGAGGCTATACTGCCCCAACACCAAATGCTCCACATTCATCCCTAATCACAGCTTCGGGGGGTCACCTAGCAAGCCATCCAGTGCATCAGCAGCACCAGTAGTACCCGCCATCCCATGCCCCAAATGCCACACTCTCGCATGTCCAGGGTGTAAACAACCCGCGCACCCGGGGGACAACTGCGCCGAGAACGTGCTAACCCTCCAAGTGCGGCAGCTGGCCAAGAGGGAGATGTGGCAGACGTGTCCGGGGTGCAGGGCGATTGTGGAGCTGAGGCAGGGGTGTTATCATATTGTGTGTCGGTGCAGGACGCAGTTTTGTTATTTGTGTGCGGCGCCGTGGAAGACGTGTGGGTGTAAGAATGCGGAGGAGAATAGGTTGTATGCGAGGTCGTGAAGTATCGGGGATCAAATGTTGTCTCTGGCAGCTGTGTTGGTCAGAAAGCATGAAGGACCCCTGCGTGAGACCACGTGGAAGGGAAGGCTATTGTTGCATGCGTCAAGGACGCCTAGCTTGGCTGTCTATGACTTGAGACGATTGAGGAATAAAAGCAAGGAGCCAAATACATTGTTAGGCAGATAAGAACTCAGTTGAGGTTCGGACTCACTACAAGTCTTCAATGAGCACCGGGAACCACTTGGATCGGTCGACTGGTTTGACTTCTGGCACAGTTAGTTCATTTTCGCCCTCAAATGCCTGAGCTGGAAGGAAGAGCTACTATTCAAGGTGCATCAGATGGTTCCCGAGTAGATGTACCGGGCCAGCAAGAGTAGTAATTTAACATCGCATTTCTGCGTATAAGCCCAGCCCGGGGCTAAGTAATACGAAGCGAGGCCTGGACAACGTGAACATGCATGAGTAGTTGAACCAACATGTAATTATCACAACTTACTAGATGCGGAAAAGCAAAATTCAATGGAGTCGACTCCGAGACGTTCCGTGATACTAATAGAAAAAGGCCTACATTAAGTTGTAGATTCGCATGGGAAGCGGTCGGAATTTAACGAGGTAGGCGCGCAGGAAACCAAGAAACCTGGACCTGGACTTGGGGATGGACGAATTGACCTTCAATATTTTCGTTTGTCAAAAGGCAGAAAGCATTGAACTTGTTTGGTTCACCAAACACTCTCACTTTCTAAACAGCAGCTGTTTAGAAAGTGAGAGTTTAACAGCTGCAGAGCGACAGCCCTTTCAATATTCCCTCCGAAGCTTCAAGCTTTCATATTTCTCTGTTCAGGTTCATTTTCACTGCTTCTGAGACGCACAGGCCTAGCGCCAAGAGATCGTTCACCAGAATCACCACGTGTCCGATCCCGACGTTTTTGGATTTCGGGCGCCAGGACCAAGCCAGGACGCAACAAAGGAAGAGTGCAGTCATCCATCATCACCCCTCACTAGGCCTCACACATTAAGTCTACGTGGGTATAATTTATTTTGGTGTTTATATTGTTGATTTGAGGAAGCCGCGGTTCAACAGGTACCCTAGTTCCCCTAGGAGGGTTCATTGCAGTTACAACCTATCCCGACGTATTCCGCTGGAAAAAAAAGTTACTCCACAAATCTTTAACCAGAAACGGCTGACTCGAATTCCGCATGGAGTTCCGCCATCATCTGTGCGAGTGGCCACCAGCAAAAAATTAAATGTCGAGTAAATGCTCGCTCCTCCAATCGTCATTATCCCCTCGTAAACTCGAGGATGGCCCAATCTACTCAAGTATTGCGCCAATCAGGGATCATTATCGATGTTTACAATGGCGTGACGGGGGTTAATATCAACAATGCAACGATGTCCGCATCAGTGGCTCAGTGGCTCATAACCGCATGTATTTTGATCACCGCGCCAGGCCACATATGCTGAAATAGTCGCGGCTGTGGTATATAAGCACCCCTCTCCGAAGCATCATCATCAACTCACGACTGATCCCCCAGCTCTTCAGTGGCGCGTTTCGATACAACTCTCCTTTCCTTCCCCTGTTGACAATCAATCACGTGACTATACACGTCACAATGGTAACCAAGAACAATGAACTATTAATAGTCATTGTTCTACATTGTTCTATGTCAAATACGTACACACAGTAGCACGGACCATCCTGTAGGGTATATAAGGGGCCAGCTTACGCCCTTATAATATAAGTCTCATACTTCTAGCTAGTCAGTTGCTTAGCACGCCTCTACACACCAACACCCAAGGTAAGGGCTAGGTTGCGTCAGCTACCATGCGCTGTGTACTCTATGTACAATACATGCCTTGCGACAGGTTATGGGCCCCGATGTCGAACGACGTGCGCTAGCGCTGCACGAGTTCTGACAACGCCTAAACCTTAGCACCTTGGGCTTACTGTGCGCCCTCTGGGCTGCACGTTGCCACAGCTGCTCGCCTTAGGGCTTGAGCGCTGTCTAGGTTGTTCACCTTAAGGCTGAACGCCAAACGCAATGCCGCCTGGACATTGACTCTTAAGGAGTCGGGTTCACGTCGAGCACAGGCTGTGTTGTGCGCCTTCTATGGCTGCACGCTCTTTATCAACCTATTTGCTGACCAACACCCAAGTTTTATCTTTCAGATTTCAACTTACAATGTCCACCGTCAACAACAAATCCACCTCTCTCAATGTCTCCGACATCCCTCGCTTCAATGGAAGCAACTTCCAGGGCTGGTCTGAGAAGATGATTGGCATCTTTATGATGGCCAAGGTCTATTCGGTCGTCAATGGAGATTCTACTCTCCCTGCGGACAACTCACGTCCTACCGCTCCCGCTGAGCCTACCACCATAGACAATACAACCGCAGGAACCGACCTCAACAGACTCAATGCCATGTGGACTCAATATCAGGTCCGCATGACCAACTATAATCACCTTCTCGCCGAGTATAACCGAAAGGTTTCGAACTGGAACGATGCGAATTCCCAAGCCATGGGAATCTTTAGCCGAGCCCTACAGATAGGGATCTGGGATCAAGTCAAAGAGAAGAATTCGAACGAAACCTGGGATTGGCTCAAGGACAAATACGCCAAACACTCCTTTATGGAGATCCTGGAACACTTCCGGTACATCAAGGATCAGAAGATCGATCTCTCCGATCCCAACCCTCAGCTCGCCACTTTCATGCATCATTACCAGGCTCTACCACCCCGAATGATAAGCGTCCCGATGGCCGCTGTCATCCTCCTCTCCAACCTTCCGCTGACCACTAACCCTGGTCAAGAATCTGTCTACCAACGCCTCCTTGAGTCCACTCTCAAAGACGATGTCGTCACCACTCTCAGCCTTGCTGACCTCATGCAATCCATTCGTGATGTCTGGGCTGCACGCTTCGGAGGTATCCATCCGAACCAACAGCCACGCAGAGGTACTACGTACGACAAAGGCAAAGCACCGGCCAAGAAACCGGAGCAGAAACAACAGACACAGGTTCAGCGGAACACTGCTATCAAGGGCAAGGGTCCTAACCCTCAATATTCGCAGCAGCAAAACGCCGAATCTGGCGATCAGCATACGAAAAAGAAACGCCCCTTCAGACGCGGAGGAAAGGGAAAGAATGCACACAACCATATGGTTGGAGCTTCTGACTCTCACAACTCCGACTTCGTTTTAGCATCGGCGGCGATACATATCGCCGATACACCATCCCTACCCGCTCCCACAGCTCACACTGTGACTTCCTTTAGCGCTGCCGGTCCTTCGACCCGGCGCGAGAAGTCAAGTGGTCCATGGAGAAACCCTAGTAACCCTGGAGGACTTTCTCCCTATCCACATGTTAAGCGTTCCCGCGACCTTATGAGTCGCCTTGGGGTCACACCCACCATTCAAACCTCGAAAGAGTTTGAAGGAATCGCTTCCCTGGAGGAAGTCACCGACGGAGCATTTGGAGCCCCGACTGTAAAGTTGGGAGCATACACGCTCGCGGACCCACCTAGGGCTCCAACGCCAGAAATGGCACCACTCACACCGCTTGTGGAAGCAATGGTGATCGATGTACCGTCTGATAACGAAGATACGGTATCCCTTGGAGAGAAGGACGACACTTTTAGTGTTCATACAGGCATCGGCCCGAACCCCCACTATTCGGGACTATTCGGAGATGACGAGTCTGATTACGGAGAAGATCCGTCAGAGCTCTGCGGACCTATTATAGAGTCCACACCAGCAGGCCCCTCCAAGCATCGGTGGTCTTTCCCCGAAGGCTATACTGGGGTTCCAGGGATGAGTTCCAACTCGTCCTCTCGGCGCTGGGCAGACGACGACGAGGCCTACGATGGCCCGACCAACAATGAGTTAGTCCCCTTTTGTTCACACAAAGGCGCCTTACTAACCGATCCCTCTACAGCTTCTATTAGCTTAAGTATTGGTAGATCGTTAGATAAGTATCTAC
>KN838601.1:124289-165472 GCA_000827195.1 Laccaria amethystina LaAM-08-1 | reverse complement strand
GGGTCCTGATCAGGTGTTCGAGGGTCATTCCGAAAGTAGATTACATGTTTACATCGTATTTGTACACTCCCCAGTCAATACCACCACCTCGTCTGCGCGTACACGATCTCGTGCGTCACTCGGCACCTCTCCACCGTAACTATGATCTACGAGTAAGAGCTTTCTTCGCATAGGAAGCAAAGGGTTCCTTACTAAAGACGATTGTTACTCCCGTTATAGTCCAAAGTGACGATTGAGTCCGAGGAGCGGCAATTCGACCCAGGAGGAATGGAGCGATGAAAACAACCTGTAGGATGGTCGTATTTTTGGGATGCAGAAGGAGAAAACAGGGCTGCTAACTGTTGCAATGACCAGTCCGTATGGGTTGCCATGTCCGCGTCCAGCAGCGATGTACCAGGCAACCATGCCAACTGCGCAGAACCGCATTTAGCACTAAAGCACAGGGTTACAACATAGAAGGAACGCACGAAGTAAACCCAGAATGGTGCCCGTGATACGGGCCAAAAAGTCAGCGATCTGTAACATGGTCAGAAAAGAGGAGCGCAGAGTTCAGGGTTGGGCCCCCACTTGATCACCAACGTACACCCCCAGGCCAGTCTACATCATTTTTTAGACTAACAAGGTGCGAGGTTGTCGGAACACACCTGAGCCATGATCAACGCCCATAGACCTCGGTTTTCATAATAGAACCAAGCACTTGAGTGACAAACCGATGGGATCCAAAGAGCAACTGAGACGATTCCCAGCCGAAGAGCAAATATACCCTCAGCCGATTTAAAGAAACGGAAGAAGCTGCCAAGTCGAACGAAGAACCTTCCAAATACCGTCGTTGGAGGGAGAGCATCGGGATTCCTGCCTACAATGCGATTCATGGGGTTGATCGTCATGCCACACGACAATGGAAATGGACGTACGAACTTCATTTCCATTCCGATTTTCCTTCTTGGGCTCCTGCTTCTTTTCGGGCTCCTGCTGTTTCTCAGGCTGTTGCTCTACTTCGTCATCTGAATCCGACTGCTCTTGCGCATCAGAATCTTCAAAAGTAGTTGGATCAGATGTCGTTCCCATGGCCAAGACACCTTGAACTCCTTCAACCTTGGTCCCTTTGATCTTCTGGGCGACCCGATTCAAACTGCATGGCATCCACAACCGCGGTTTTGGCCGTTGCGTATCTATATCCACAACACATTTCAGAACCTTCATTATATGCTCAGCGAAGGCCTCAAGAGCCTCAGTGAAGACGAAGCAGATAAACAGGGATCTATGGTACATCAGTGATTGTCATTGTCGAGGACACAGGTACAAACCTGGCCGAGAACATCTCGGGGCTGTTCAGCTCATGGATCAACTTCTTCGTTACCGGGTCGAAAAACCTTTCATATGGCTTCAACAGCTTGATGCGCTGCACGTTCCTGAAGTCATCCAAAGCCGTCTCCACCAACCGCCGTTGTTCCTTCAAACCCGCGCTTCTTGCTTCTACGTGGGTTTGATCGAGCTTTGTGAAGAATGCGGCCCATCTACCGGTATTGCAAGCTTTAAACCAGTCCATGGTAGCTCGCGTCGCGGATTCGCATGCAGACCGTAGATTTTCAGATGATGACGAAAGGATAGGTATAAGAGTGTCCAGGTCATTGCCATGGCGGGCCTCGCGTTCCTGAATCTGGCGCCGTAGAGTGGAAAATCGGTCAACAGTCCTCGGCGTCTGATCACCTCGGCGAGCTCTGGCTTCTACTTCCTTTTCTTCTTTCTCATCGTCAAGGTTGATATCATTGACGAGGACTTGGAAGGAATGAAGACCTGCTGCTCGGAACATGAGAGATTTGAGCTCTGCATTGATCTTCTTGAGATCTTTAGGCCCAAGTCTGCCAATTGAGAATTCAAGGTCGATGGTCCCAATCTGGCTCAACAGAGACTGAGTCCCACGAATGAGAGCCTCTCTAAATCCGTTCGCCCTTGCAGTCGCCCTTGTCCAAGCTGCACGGTCAGATGGACGTGAGTTCAAGACTTCGTTTTGGAGCGAGAGGAGCTCCAGCATAGGTGCGAAAAAGTCTCTCTCCAGTATTGTACTGCGATCAAGGTAAGCCCGTTGTTTCTCAAAGGGTGAAATACGTACAGCCAGACATGATTCAAACTTTCCGGGAAAATAAACACTAGGCACGCGATGGCGATGGCAACATAGTAGGTCGTCGGGATCAAGAATTCTTTGGCAATGGTATACTGTGGAGTTGGCAACGCTGTACGCCGTAAGGTCATGGTCACTGTACAAGAACAAGGTCCTCACAAGGTCCGTAAGTGCAGATCTAGTGAGAGTCAATAAGTGGGGGAGAGTGGAACCAAGACACGCACGATATCTAAAACAATGCAGCCAAAGATACTCAGGAGTGCAAGATTGGGAATGAATGCACGCAGGACACCCATCGAAAATGTGCCAATGAAGAAGAAAACTCCATATACCGCAGAAGAGCTAAAAATGCGCTATTAGACACAAGTCGCGAAATTACTATGCAAGATGTACCGTGGGTCAAGAAAGACGCCACTAAAAATACCCTTCTGAATTTGAAATGCAGGAGATATACCGGCCACGAGGCTAGGGGAGTATATTTAGGACGGCAACGTGTTGCTTCCAAGACGCTTACGAGGACTGCAGCTTTCCCTGCTGCTGTACTATCAACGCCTGATTTCTGACCGACGCGGATGCCGCCATAGCGGCAACACCCCAAGCCCAACCAATCAACATGCCTGGCCTAAGGGTCAGCCACATGAAAAATAAGACAAACGCTCAAAACATACCAATCATGAGAGTAAGCGCCGCAAGAATGAACAGTGAAAGTGGAAGCGAAGGTGGTAACATGACGCAAACGATCCTATCTACACGTCAGCCGCGTCAAGTTAGAGACTCAAAAGACGTACGCAGCAAAGAAAGAAGCCTGCCCCATGTTTAGCGAAGTTTCCTTGTCCACCATCAGCACAAGAGTGGCGGTCAGTGCAACACAACATCTGAACCAGGTTTTCATCGTTCGCCGTGACCTGAAAGCAGATACAATCCATGAGAAAAACCCTGGTTGGGGCTTCTCCAGAAACCCGTCTGTCCTTTCCGACATCGTGTAGGGTGGTGGGTGTTGTGGAGATGGTAGGATGCAAAGCAACCTCAGGTAAATATATTAAGCCACGTGCTATCAGCGTTGAACGTCGTCGGCCCGGTGATTGGTGGTTGACGTTAAATCAGCGGGCTGCCTCGACCGAACAAATCTGACCTGCTCTCAAGAAATTGAAGAATCAGTATTCTCGAAGCCCGTGATAGCTCGTGATAAGAGGTGATAAGCCTTCGCCCCCCCCTCGAAGAGACTTGGATGATTTCCAGACATTGAGAAAACGAAGTTCACTAAAAAAAACCTGAGCATTTCCGATATTGCAGGTAGAGATATGATCATACGAAGGTGCTGATCCGACTCGAAGTTTCGACCACCTGTAAAGTATAAAATTAGAGTTCCCCTCGATGTAAGGCATTGATGACATGAATGATTTCATGTGCCAACAACGTAAGACAATTGGTACTGTAGGTTCCAGGAGCGCTGGGAAACGAAAATATATAGCAAAACTGTGCCATACCAAAACGCGAACGACACGAAAGAAGACGAGGGATGTAGCAAGTCGTAGAAATTGAGGACAGCAAAAAGGATGATAGGGGTAAATTATAAACATAAAACTGAATATACTACGGTCACGTGTGCCAACAACACGTCGCGTCACAGTTCACTAGACGCGTACATTTCGTCACCACGCAAGAAGGTCTTGTCCAGTTTTGGTCGAGTCTCTCACCCGCATGTCCTTCGAAAACTGAGGCTATAAAACTTTCGGGTTGAATAACCATTTTCAACACGTCTCCCTCTGATGTTTTTTGAATATCATATATAACTCGGGGCAACAAATATGTTTCCTTCCACTGAGATTTTGTATTTTCCTCAGACTCAAAACTACTTGCTGTGTGTGCGAAGGTTGTCCCAATTAGAAAAAAATATTAGGACACGTGCTGTGCTTGATTATGTACGCGTGACCAGACGTGACCTCCTTTAAAAAACGGTTTTCAAACGAGGACTCAGGAGCAAAGATCGTCTGTGCATTTTTGCCAAAGAATCTCAGGAATTCCCTGCCTGGTGGCACACGAATTTATATCTTACGAGCACCATGGAGGATTTATTCAGCAGCCTCCCATAGTGAGTGGACTTTTCTTACGAAACCATTCGGGCTATTTACACTACCACCCTTTAACTCAGTTTCAATCCAATGATGATGGTCAACACCTCAGGAACATGTGCAACAACTAGGCTCATACAATGTCGTTACTTGGGAGTCTACACGAACGATGTCTCACGGAAGTTCCAGCGGTCAGCCGAGGACGCCCCAGATCTCTCCCGCGATGACTTTCTCGCACGTAAAAATATTATCAACCAGATCAGCAGATACTGTGGTGATAGGGCGAGAGAGACAAATTCGGAATACGAGGATCAATATGTTCCCATTCTGTATCGGTATGAGGTAGGTTCTCGAAGCTACTCAACGCCATTCCAAGCTAAGCAAGTGTCGTGATCGTTAGCTAGTGAAGGCGTCTGCAAAGCGCGAGGTACGCTGTAGTAATAGGTTACAAGGCAGAATCTCCTAACACTTGAGTAGAGAGACTGGGGACATCTCGTCTTCACTGACATGACAACCACTCGATTCCTGATGGTAATGATCTTTCCACCCACTTGCAGTAAGCAGCTCTTACGATCACGTCCATGCCCCTAATATCGTCTTGTAGACTGCGGAAACTTTTCGCATCACGACTACGATGCTCTCACTAAATACCAAGCTGATCGGTTCTTTTCTCTTCTGACATATCTTCACCACAAAGAGGGAAAGCCTAAATGGTACTTCGTCTCTAATATTTCATGAGTTCAATCTTTTCATAAGCTTAGGGTTCGCGCAACTTACACGACGTCAAAGCATGGCTACGCCTTGGACTCTGTTTTCCTTAATGTCAAGGAAGCGCCAACACCCTCTCAGATAAAGGGTCGAAGAGCAGCCAAGCTGCCCCCCATCTTCCATATCACTCCCGAGACATTCATGCCGTCCCTCCTCCCAGGCGAGGTTGAGAAAATCGATAACCTCCTGGCGCAGCGTGGGGAGAAGGAACCTACCCCACAAGCCGTGCGCGATGAGGTTTTGGGAACAAAGGAAGTGAGGCCCGAGGTCAGTTCAACCTGGAAGGCAAAGCATGGCAGACAATGCGCGTATTGTCAAGAATTCCAGGAAGAAGGTCTGATGCTGTGCTCCAAGTACGTACAGTATTTTGTCCTCCATTCAGTCATCAGCGCTCATCAGCAACCATAATTTTGATTTCTTTTTTCAGATGCAAGCTTGTGTATTACTGTTCGAAAGATTGGTAAGTAAAAGGAATATAATTGAATCTGACTCAGGGAACTAATGATGGCCTTAAATTAGCCAACGCTACGCCTGGCCGACACACAAGCGGGTTTGTAAGAAATCAGAAGGCACCCAGCCCGCCCCGAAACTAGCTGAGGATTGAGCCCTCCCTGGGCCTGAACGTGTCTCTCTTTGCATGTTTAGGGAAATTTGAACAACTGATTATTCAACCCTTACGTCCGTTCCAGCCGGGCTTTATAATGTAGTACATATCTAATTTCACACCCCCAACTGTGTGAATAGGTCCTGTATGTATTTTACATATGACAAGCCACTGTGCTGTTAAATCCGTGCTTATCCCAGGCCATCGGACAAAATTAAAGTGCGTTGATCGCCTCCCTGATTGAGTTTACTTGAAAGTCTAGGAGAGAAAATATTAGCCAAAGAACACGTAAAAATTACAATCTCACCTGTTAAAACACAATTAGATGAGTATGCTTGCATTGCTGGAAGGGCACGCTGCACAACTCGTAAAAGACGTTCTTCTGGTCTTAAAGACGAGCCGGCGGGGTTTGCATGACCACGGGAGGCCCGCAGTTCGGTCGTGATGACATTACTAGCTTTGACCCAAATGAACTGACGCTTGAAATCAGTGGGTTGCAACTCGGAAGCAAATCCCGCGACTTACGCCAATCACCGGATTTATATAGCCTAAATTTCGAGGCTTTATTGAGGTAACTATTTCCATTATAGACTGGGCGGCCATCAGACGCTTGCGCTTTGAGGCTTCATTTCCCGGTGGAACGGCGTCATGTAGACAGATAGTGGAAATATGAAGCAGACTCAGAGCAAAGACGAGTCTGCGAACGTTGGCAGGATGCGGCACAGCCGAAATTTGATCTGTTGAAGGTAACGATGCGATCAACCTCTCGATGAGGAGATCTAAAGAATTGAATGCGCCACGGAGAGCAGTCGCCTCTTGCTGCGGGATACCTATTGAAAATTGGATTGAATTGTCCACAATGAACGGAGGGCTGTAAACTCCTTACCGGTCTTGCAAGTGCGGCAAAAATCAACCACGCTTTCCCATAAGATAACCGACTTCGCATGAACGGCTTGGTTTGATAACCCTACATCTGAAGTCGGAGTGTTGCTCAAAAATGTATATAAGGTTTGAGACGTCTGTTGCGGGATGAATCGACCCTGACAACAGAATCAATGTAAAGGAGTTAAATATAATTTTGGGGTCATCGAACCTGTTCGTAGTCCTCCATGTCGAGAGGCCATGGGATGTCAATTTGTGAATCGTGTTTACCATTGAGCGTGACCAGATTCGGGGTCTCATCGAGGGCCACCGCCCAAGCTTTGTCCAAGGTAAGAACTGTCCAGATTCCTATTATTCTCTCCGCCTCTTCAACAGCATCACGCGCTGGCAAAATCATGAGGGCTGTGTTGGAAGTACTCCGGGCAGGTGGTAACCTGTGTAGCCCGGCAGCGAGCGTTGTCGAGACTGCGGATGTCACATAATACTTTCCCTCCGAAAAATGCCCTTTGGAAAAAAAATAGTACGCGAGCAAAACATCTGCTTGGACTCCCTCAATAATTTTCCTGGGGTGATTTCCGGATAGATTTACTGCGATCTCTTGTGCCGCGCGGGTCAAATAAGCTGATTCATGCGCCACGAGGGAGGCATCACGGGAAAGATTGGCTCCCCACAAGTATACGGCAAATGATAGTGCCGGAGAAGGGCGCGAGGGATGTCCAGGCGGGAAGGTGGTCATCGAATGGCGAAAGCGAGGAATGTTCAAGAAAAAACCGAACTCCGAAGCATGTAGAAAAAAGCAATCCAATCTATGAAAAGAATTGTCAGAAAATGGAAGATATGAAAGAAAAGACCGACAGTTTTTCGATGACCTGCTTCGAAGGATCTCGGGAGAGGGACTGTGAGGCATTCCGCTGGAACGCAAGGGCCCCACGCGGTAACTGGTTAGCCGCGTAGGGCGACGGTACAGCCACAGGGGTCGTGGACATTTGTGGGTCCTGTAGCTGCTGAATGCGAGCCTCGAGAACAGCGATGCTATCTTCTAAAATTTGTGCCGTAGAGCGTTCATGTCCCGATACATATTCACAGTCATCAGGCTTATCTGCTCGTTGGCATCGACCACAAATTGGACGGACACCATCACATTTCTAAGAAAGTAAAACGTCGATCATAGACTTCGACCAGGCGATGTGGTATGAAACCTACCATTTTTCTTCGACGGCAGTTGATACAGGCGTCTCCTCTGCGAAGACTGGAACGTTCAGAAGGTGTTTGCGAACTCATTCTTGGATGGAAATGATGGTTTGAATTCATATCCCTTTATACAACGATTGAAATTCCGGGCGTACCGCATTGATGGTGACCATTTGTTCGTCCAATTAAATCCTCATACAACAATGTCTTGGATGCTTAATTGTGCCTCGGAATAACATTGACCGGAGACCTTGCATTGAATGTACATGTGGACAACCACTGAGGTCTCAAGATTTAACCGCCTTGGGCTTCAGGTCCAAGGTCCATGTTTCATCATTGACAGATTCTATCCCTCCGATCTTTTCAAGTCAGATATTATCTCTGGCGTCGTAGGGTGATATAGTGACCTGAGCATTACACTTACAAGTCGCAAGTCAGTAGCACCGAGGTCATGGCTCAAATCAGGGCCCACCTAAGCCGGATGAGCCTGAGGTGTTTTAGGTGTAACATAGCTGATTCATGTCACCGGGGGAATTAATTGAATGTTGACGCGCATCGCCTAGATGATTGAAAGTTCTTCGAAAATCACAAGTTTGCCGCCACTTTTTTGCCCTTGTACTGAGTAACGATTGAAGTTGTCCTGTCTGTCATTGTTTGCGAGTGTTGTGGATGAAATAACACAATGTAAACATATGTAAACAAGGCACTGGATGGCGTCTAGAAACCCGTGCCCTTCACGACGATTTGCAATTCTACGATTGGCAAGTGTGTGCCACTCGGTACGCTACGCAGGAGCCTTGCTTAGATAAGGACGGTCAGTCATGTACTATTTGCTTAATGGTTCTTATTGGGGAGAATAGAGTCTAGACATGCGGAAAGGTTTGTAACGATGACTGTCCGTGTCGATAAATGGCTAAGACTGTAAATGGCTATGTGCCAGAGTGCCGACCAGCTGATGCAGACTTGTCACCTCTGAATCGAATCTATCAACGAACTGGGCCTGTTTTTCTTGTTCTACGAGTACTTGACTACGTGATTACCGCTAACGGCTTTATCGGAACTCGTGCCCTTCATTGGGCAAACTCCGGTTCTTGGAGGACAACGACCTTTATCTTGAGAACTCCGAGTTGCCGTCGAACTGCCACCTCTTACGGTTCTTCGGCGACGAGGTTTCTGGAGAATAAAGGCGTCGCTGTCAAACTGTCACCTGCACCTTTGGTTTATAAAGAGTCGCTACAGAACCTGATCGTCAGCTTTCTATCACAATGGACAACTTTGCTCAATTTTCCTTGACGGAAGCAAGAGTCTATCGGTTTGTTCCTGGACCCAGACGGCTCAGAGAGAGTCTGTCCTGCCAAGAGGGTACTGATAATGCCGAATCCGAAAGACTCGTTTGCAATGTACGTGTTTCTTTGTTAATAAATGTCGTTTTGACGAACCCATCGTAGCGACCCTTGAAAGAGAGAGCATTTTTTATAACTGACAAAGATAAGGTCACGAAGGGACCCCATGGACCCCCCATTCCCTCCAAATCCATCATTTGGGATAAAATACCTGCATTCTTTACGGATTACCCGGTGAATATCCCACCGATTATTCACCACGGATCGGTAACTATCTTCGAGAATGGGACTCGCCTGAAATGGTATCAATCTCTCGACCTTGCCCGGTTATACAATCGAGAGAAAGGTGAAAGGGTTTGCGGCGGTAATGTCTATAATAACACTGGGTTTATTTTGGGATACGAGATGGGGTGTGTACGCTACCCTCGCTTATTCTTGGTCGTCATGCTTACGCTGTCTAAAGATACGGAAAGACCCCGACGGCACTGGCATTGATATGTTGCAATCCCGCGAAATCCAGTAGGAAGGAATCTCGATCAACGCTGTAAGTAGTCTTTTTCATGTCTAGCTACGCTAACTCGTCACTTCAGAGTTCTGTGCCCGAATCAAGGCATCATGTCGCATTGGTTTTTGGAAGCCAATAAGTTTGCTCCGAAACTCACGGTGTGCTATTATGACTCCATTTCTGCGCCTTTCGGTGAGCTTTCGTTTATGTGACCATGCCAGCGTCTGACATATTTGTATTTAGATGACAAGGCGGATATCATTGTAATGCACTTTTCCAGCCAAGAAAGACAGCTCGCTCAATCATTTGTAGCTTGCGACTTACAGTCAACTTCGCAATCAGCATCGTATTGTCTCAAGGGATCCAAGTCACAAGGAAAAGACGCCGCTTTATAACAGGCGCTTTTATCGCGTAATTGCAGGTACGTGATGAAGTTGACTTGACTTTTGAGGGTCAAGATTCTTTGAGTTTCCTACAGCTGATTCATGACCTAGATGAGGCACATTTCGGTCGCGATCCATTCACAAAGTTAGCGGCAGCCCTGTGGGCATTGCAAAAAGACCACGGCTTATGTCTCACTGGTACTCCAGCTCAGGTTTGCCTCACGACTCCCAAAACACCTGCGATCCCAAGTTGACTTGATTACTTTTAGAACTCTCCTTTCGATTTATTCACTTTGCTCGTCTTTCTAAACGTAACATATCTGGATATCAACCGCTTAGAGATTTTCCAGCGTCGAATTTATTCCCGGCGCCAGAAAGGACCAATTAAGGATCCAGAGGCGCGGAAAATCCTTGATGTTTATATACTTCCCGTTTTTTTCATCGCGATTAAGTGCTCACTAGCCAGTTAGACCATTATGAAAGACTTCTGTATCGTTCGGGCCAAAATCAACCCCGAAACCGGAAGACCAACGATTTCTTTGCCGAGCAAGACTGAGAAACTCGTCAGCATCACACTCACGCCTCACGAAAGACTAGTATATGACCATGTTCGAGGGATGTTCTTTTCCTGTTATCTGACCAAGTTGATGCGGCTTCGACAAGGTATTCATTCCATGGCGGTCCACACCTTTTATCTAATAATGCTTTGATCAAGCATGCGACCACGCCGTCCTTCTTACAGAGGCATTATCTATCGAAAGCTCCATGACTAAAGAGGATCCAACCGCAGACCTGCATTCCAAGTTAAATTTCTGCTGTTGGCCTGATTTGACAATTCAATGACATATTTTACAGACTTGAAGACGGCAGGTCATCCAAGGCCATCTCTATTAGATCTTTGCCTCCAGAGCTTCATAATTCAAGAAAGATTTTCAGGGACACATACCTATCATCCAAGCTGTCTGCCGCTCTCACAATTTTGAAGGATCGTGCCCCAGGCGAAAAGACTCTCATGTTCGTCAGTACGCTCTTGTTAGATCAATGACTCTTTCGTCTTATGCGTGTGTTAGACTCACTTTACCAGCCTCATTCCTTCGCTAAGAAATGCTCTCTTGGATGCGCGGTTATGCTGGGCAGAATGTACTTCAAGTTCACTGCCCTCTCTCGTCTAAACTAATTGCAGCACGTTGTAGATACTGGGGATATGTCACCGAAGGAGCGCAATGCTTCCTTAAATCAAATATCGAAAGACAAGCAATGCACCGTCATGATTGTGTCGATAACGGCGGGCGGTGTAGGTGAATCGTCCTCAGCGTTTTCTGAATTTGGGCCTTCCCTGAACGCCCCCGTTGCAGGTCTGAACATTATCGCTTGTAGCAGCGTGATATTCATGGAACCCTGGTGGAATCCCTACCTTGAAGTAAGTTGTTTCGGAGATCAAGGATAAAACGGCGCCTGATGTCTGCCTTCCAGGAACAAGCGATTTGTCGGGTATATCGCATAGGTCAGATGAATCCCGTCACTGTTCACCGCCTGGTCGTGAAAGATTCCGTTGAGGAAGCCATTGTAAAGGCTAGTGTCATCGGAGCAACTTCCTGCTTTACGAACACTTACACCACGTCGATAGACTCAGAATCTGAAGCGAGAAACTATGGGTCAACTTTATAGCGGTTGCTCTGTTCCTGACAGTGTGACTGTGCAGCGTTGGCTTACTGAGTAGCGAAAGGCACGATTCTGTCTTTGAATGTGCGACGCTCCTAGCTTGAGGCCGCCGAAGTAGTAGTATTTGAGCACACCAGTGTTCGAGTTCTGCTTACTAGCAAGTATTCTAGTGTTATCAGCATTAATTACGGACGACGTACGGCAAGTTCGGTATTGAACACCGTAACTCCTTGTCTGCCCTCTCTCCATTCCAAAACTAATGTTGTAACTACTAAGGCTGAACATATGTATATTTCGGAAAGAGCGACGATTGTCAAGTGATGATATGAGCGTCTCCTTCATGAGTTTGCAGAGCAGCCTGGTCAAGGAACGCTTCAATGGTCTCCCGCTTCTCGTTCTGAATCTAATCAATACGTTTCCAGCCAAAAACACATGCTGATAAGCAGTTAAGAGTTACCTCAACGATCCGTTCTTCTACGGTGTTCCTTGCCAGTATTCGGTACACATGCACATCCTTCGACTGTCCGATGCGATGAGCACGTGAGATGGCTTGCTCCTGCGGGCACAAAAGTTCCCTTCATGTGGTTCGGAGAGGTAAAGGTGAATGGCCCTCACCTCAACGTAAGGGTTCCACCAGGGATCCATAATAATAACATGGTTACAAGCCGTGATATTTAGCCCTGCTTTACCATCAGAAATGGGAGATCAACTATCCTAACGAAAAACTTGCCTGTGCCTCCTGCTTTAATGGAAATCAATATGACTTTGCATTGTGCATCCTGAGAGATCCGTTTCAAAGCCATTTGTCGTTGGGCCAAGGACATGGCGCCAGTGTCTGCCAGCCCAGAAGCCTCCTTAAGAAGTCTGTCAAGAAAAAATGATTGGAAACGTACAACTAGTAAAGCCGATATGTTGCTTAGCGAGTGCATCGCCGATCAGAGATAAGAGGGACACAAAGCTTGACTACACAGGACTCATTAGCAGATGGGGGTGAATTAAGAGGAAAGAGACGACGCACGAAAATGATTGCCTTTTCACCCCGAGCCTTGACGTCATTGACGATGTTCAAAACTTGAATCATCTTAGTTGATTGGTACTCATCGTCAAAGATGTCTGCGACGGGTTGCAACTCCTTGGGAAGAAGTTGAACATTCAGAACATAGTCATGAGCTTCCTCGGGAACCGTTGAAGGTAGGGTAGTAGGTTCCAGTGAGTCGTCACATTCATCATCCCTGGTTGTATAATCCATCAGTAAAACGTTTTTTGCAAGAAGAGGAAGGCGCACTCAAGTGGGACGTCATCGATTTCCAGGTAGCTCGCGGTGGATGCGGCCAAGTCAACACTTTTTGGCTTCATCACTGCGAGAAGCTTCCTCTCTTGTTCAGTCAGGGGCTTCAAAAGGAGTCTTGGATCAAGGCATGCTATGAATCAAATCTCGTCAGAGAAAGTGGCCCTTAGACTTGGGCTGGACCTCACATTGACGCTGGCGCAACATTATCACGAAGCCAAACAGAGGAAGGTATGTCATGTAATCGTAGAGGACTTGCTCTTTGGCTGTCAGATCGACGAGGATAATGTAATCCGGTTGTCTTGTGCTCAGTTCGATTAACGGACTCGAAAGGCCAGGTAGTGAAAGTGGCCTGTAAATCACAACACCCCTTATTGCTCCCTTAGACCGGGGCATGTCAATGAAAACTGTTGTCTTGTATGAAACGAACGTACGCACCAGCAAGCAATCATGCGCTGATGTCCTGTTGGCTCGAGCGAGTGGTTCTGTAACTAGCCTGTCGAACACCTCAACGTTATCCATACCCATATATTTAACGCCAATCAGATTAAGTTGTGGCTGAATATCGCGTTCCTTATTCTGTTGAAAGGTCTCGACGCAGGGAAGGATCGTCAGTTAGGAAAACTCGCACCTGCATTGGCGTGCCAGTGAGCACCAGAGCGAACAGCGCTCGCAGAGTTATCATGGCAATGGCACCTTTGCTGTCTGGGTTTCGTATATGCTGAGCTTCATCTATGCAAAAAGATGAACAGATGATTAACGGGGAAATCTTCGCTTACCCAGAACAAGTCGGTACCAGTGAATTATGAGCAACGGCGCAGTTTCCCAGAGAATCTTGATATCATCCTCGGTCAGTTTGTAATTAGGCGGGGGCCGCCCATCTTCTGGGAGTTCAATCCCGATGTCCTTCAAGTGCCGTAGAAAAACTTTGAACTGATGTACAACTTGATAAAGGGTACAAAGCTTCGTAGCGACGTATTAGCCTCACTGGCTTGGGATAGGAAACAGGAAAATGACCTACTATCACATCAGCAGGGCCTGGTGGAAAATCAATAACTTGTGTTAATCGCAGCAGAAAAGAGCATACGCATTGTCTTTCCTTGCCCGTGATAGATGTGTACGCTTAACTTTCCGCAGGACAATGAATCGAGGTGATCTTTCCAGTGATGCAGAAGACCTTCCGAAGGACATACGACTCTACATAGGTTGATAAGTCCAAAGCGAGGATGCGTAGGGGGATTACGCTCACAAAGTAGTCGGAGTAATACCCTCTTCCGAAAGGGTTTTTGGTGGAGGATTATCAATGATCAAACCGACCGTCACAACGGTCTTCCCAAGACTATGCGCACCAATCAGCAGGTCGCGTAAACCAGACCTCAGAGTTGCTTACCCCATGTAATAAGCTAGTATATGTCCTTTGGAAACGGATGGATCATATCGGCTCTCAAGTTCTCGTTGCTTCAGCTTCATCAAGTCTAACGCTTGATATGTATTCAGCTTCGTCATTCTATCGTCCCGAAAATAGATATCATGACCCCTTCGTAAGAGCTCAGGCAGAGCAGACGTCGGTGAAAGAGTAATAACATGATGCTTTGCTAAGTATGTCGGGGACGTGACGTGACGTAGGGTCTGAAAGTAAGGCAGCGTTGAGCCAAAAAAGCAATCTCTGAAAGAACAAAAACACACTGGTGACAAAGTGGAGCCTGTGCTTGCCCGTGGAGACCTGGTTGAGCTTGTTTTCCTTGAATCTGGCGTCTTATAAGCAAAATCTCTCTGTCGAGTCTGTGACAATTTTCAAACGAAGTTGAGATCAGGGGTGTAAATTCTTCAAGTGTAGACGGTGTTGATGGGGAACCTTTCGTGCTACGAAACTCACTTCCCTCACGCTTCCCCGAAACTGAGAGTGTGCGTTGGCCCGTCAAAGGTGACCTCACTGGAGTGGCGTTCAGAGTTGGTTTCGGCTTCCGAGTCTGGTTCAAAGTCAACGTAAGGAAGAAAGATGAAGGTCCTAAATAGCTTACAGGCGTAGATGGGGTGGATTTCGGACTCGATGGCCCGTCATCTTCAAACTTCATGAAAGCCACATGAGACGCCAAGTCAAATGGACGGAATACATCGTCCGGGGAAGTTTCCCGTTTCAATGGTGTGTTGGAGGTAAGGGCGCGTCCCCGTTGTTCGAGTCGCACCTTTGTACTGCAGGGAGATTTTCGGACTTCCGATCCAGAACTCCTGATTTCAGAAAGGACACCGAACACCTTGGAGACGCGTCAAATTAGCGAACTGGAGTTTTTTGAAAGTAAGTCGCCTACTCTCAAATCGGGTGGAATTGTGGGGTAGATCTGGAAATGCATTAGTCAAGGCTTTATTGGAACAACTCTGACGCGTACAAAGTGAGGGGACGCATCAAGATTTGGAGGGGTTGTGGAGCCAAAAGGGTTGAGATGAAATCCAGAGAACATGGAGTCTGCTGGAGAGACACGCCAAAGGATGAGTGCTGCGATTTATAGGAACCATAAATTGGCCACTGACCCCTTCATATATGTAATAAACAAAGAGAAACCGGCTTGCCACCCCCTGGGCCACATTGTAGCCTGTGGGCTGATTGTTGAAATGGATGTTCAGGAAGCGCAAGTAGAAGTGCGTCTCGACATTGTTTATTAAAAATCGAAAGTTTCCCTTGAATGGTCGAGCTTCCTTGGGGCTGGAAATCCAGATAACATCGAAGCAGTCAGAATGGACGTGAGTGGTATCGACAACAGTGAGGCTCACGAGTCATGATCACAGTTGGGCATTCGTCAAAGTTTGGTCGCAGTCGTTGAGGGGTTATCATTCCCGGACAACTAGCAAATTATCAGATATGTTATAAACTGAAAAGTTCCGCATTGAATTTGCATTGAATCATACTCACGACGGATGCTGAGTGACTTGAGAGGATGTGCGAATATTAGGGTTTGTTTCATCGACGCTTGTCCTGATCATTTTATGGATGACCGGACTTGGCGTGGTGGACGATTTGGTTTCGTCCTCTCACGATCCTTACTTTTGCCTGCTTCTACTCGTCACCAGTGACTCCTAGCAGCCTCTCTCGGGAACAACGATTCTACGTGGCATGTTCAGCAGGGCTACGTAACATTATCAGATACAAGCCAGATTCTCTCCGCATTCTGGACCTCAACCATTGCCAACAATGTCGGAGGCCACGTTGAGGAAGCGAGGCGCCTTGGACGCGACGGACGATGATGTCGAGACAGTCGACGCGTCAAAGCTGGAACAACCGCGGAAACACAGGCCCAGGCCATTCTTCAGCAAGACTTTAGGCAGCTTGGTGGTGTCGATTATTCTCTTCCTTTGGCTTCAGGTGCGATGCAATCAACCTTCTCCGTTCGTCACTGACTTCGGGACATCTAAAGACAGATTTTTTGCAGAACCTCTTGGGTTCCCGCATCTCCACTGTTAAGGAATGGGAGGTAGTACCGGGAGGAGTTGTGAGGCAAGTTGACTTTTCAGCGGATATTCCGAAGCGGGATGCCATCGTGAAAGCTTTCAAGGTACGGAGGACTGTGTCCTTTACTTCGTTTTCATGTATTGATCTTGCCTTGCAGCATGCATGGGCGGCATATGGTAGAAAATTTCCTACCACGCAATGAGCTTCAGCTAAAGCGAATCGACAGAACGAGATGCCATGGGTAACGACGAATACCACCCAATAGAGAAAAAAGGGTCGAATCTCACAGAAGCGGGTGGTATAGGATACTTCATCGTCGATTCTATCGACACGATGCAGATAATGGGGCTGCAAGAGGAGTACGAAAGTGCACGAAACTGGGTGGCGAACAAGCAATCCTTCGAGCGCGATGGGAATTTTAATACCTTTGAGGTCTGATTTCTTTTCCCATTCACGCTTTCCGGGAACTCACATACCGCCAGACAACGATTCGAGTCCTTGGGGGTCTTCTCTCGGCATACCACTTCTCGGATGACGATCCTATCTTTCTTGAGCGGGCTCAAGACCTCGCTGACCGTTTGCTCTCGGCTTTCGACACTCCCTCTGGTCTTCCAAAGCCAATGGTCAACCTGAAGATGCGCACGGGAGTTAACGATGCTGGTTATGCTAGCCTTGTGAGCACCGCGGAAGCGTCGACGCTCCAGCTTGAGCTCCGATATCTGAGCTTTCTGACGGACAACGATGAGTACTGGCACAAAGCTGAAAAGGTAAAATTCATACTTTTGGACTGTTATCCACATTTGACGTTTTCGTCAAGGTCATGAAAGTTATCAAGGCTGCAAGATTACCGTCTGGGTTAGCTCCCATCTACATGAGGTTTGCAATCCTTGGTCCTGATGGAAAGCGTTCTGACCGTATTCTCAGCGCAGATAATGGGCAATTCCTAATATCCGATATTCGACTGGGATCTCGGAGCGACTCATATTATGAGTATCTACTGTAAGATTCACCCTTTTGTTCGCGATATGGAGGCTCATCGCCCTCAATACAGAAAGCAATATATCCAAACTGTATGATCACCATTCAGACTACCCAGATAATGTTTGCTGATTCTTGACCAACAGAACCGCACTGAGTCCGTCTACCGCGAGGTGATAACTTTGTCCACTGGCACACCGTCCATTTACTGACGCTGAACTCAGATGTACGAAGACGCCATGCAAGCCATCCACAAAACCCTCCTCCTTAAAGGTGTCAAGAAGCATATGACGTGGACTGCTGAGCTCCTGCCTCAGCATCGACCTGCTAACCAAATGTTACTCCCCTTCTCGACATACCCCTACTAAGACTAACCTCCGCTTTCCAGAGATTGGCAATTACAGCCAAAACAGGACCACCTCGTCTGTTTCCTTGGTGGGTCCCTGATGTTAGGAGCTACAGTCACAGGAGCCCGAGTTCGCAGTGTGCCGATACCACCGACTGCATCTGATCTCTCGATTGCAGGCAAGCGAGATTGGATGACTGGGTCACAGTTGATTGAGACGTGCATGGATACTTACGATACCCCAACGTTCGTGCTCATGAGGCCTTTGTTTTTTTGCGATGGATAACTGAATTGCGCTGCAGTGGACTTGCTCCTGAAATAGCGCATTTTTACGTCCCAGACGATGGCAGAGAACGGGTTGGAGAGCAGGATTGGTACATTAAGGGCAACGAGTATGTGTCAAGCTTTCGTAGTGAACAAGGGTATACATCTTCCTCGTTGCAGATCCCCGGATAACCCTTCATATGATGCTCGTTATATCTTGAGGTACGCCTCTTGAACTTCGTACCTCGGATTCTATTGACTCATCCAACAGACCAGAAACTGTTGAATCCCTCTTCATTGCTTTCCGATTGACGGGAGATATTCGCTATCGTGATTATGGCTGGAAGATATTCCAAGCAATCGAGAAATACTGCCGCGTTGAGACGGGCGGGTACGCTTCCATCTTGGATGTTAGCAACGCGCAAAGCAAGCTGGAAGATAAGATGGAGACCTTCTTGATGGTATGCCGTTTCCCCTTTCTTCTCTTAAATGTAGCGTCTAACTCGAACGTGACAGAGTGAGACGTTGAAATACCTATACCTCCTCTTCTCCGATGCAAATGTGCTTCCATTGAATGGTGCGTATCCTCGTTTTCTGACTTCGAAAGAAACAACTACTGACCGTTTTCTGCACAGAATATGTTTTCAATACCGAGGTTTGTTTTCATTGTCTTTCCTCTCAATCTAAACCTTACAATGTTCACAGGCGCATCCTTTCCCCGTTTTCACGCCGAGTATACGGACAGGGTTTTCTTGACTCTTTGCTTTGAAAAATTAGGATAGATCGCATAATATATTAGAGGAATTCATATCAGGAGTTTGCCATTCTCTCTCGAGAAAAGCAACCCCCTTTGGGGGCTTTGATTGTGACATGAAAGGGCTAGCTAGTCAGCTATGGCAGATATCCTCCCCTTCTAATTCCGACTTTGTTTCAACCACTAGTAATACATGAACTATATACAGACAGCACAAGAGTAGATAGATACATCGAAAAAACCCAGTATCCGAAAACGAGCTCGAGATAACCCCATACTAAAATCTAATCAGTCTCTGCACCAGAATCACTGTCCGTCAACACAGGTAACGAGTCATCATCGTCACTCTCCCAACCCGTTCTGCATAGCACCTCCCCATCTCCATCATTCGCCTGCACGTCCCCCCGTCCAACCACAACCCGACCCCCAGTCTTCATGTCCCATTTCGTGCTCTTCCGCTTAGGGCGGGAAGAGGAGGAGGCTTGGTCCACGTATTCGAGGTCATCTTCGTCTTCACTTTCATCTCCCTCAGATGGTGTAGTATCTCGAGCCTTCCCTTTTCCTTTCCCCCTCCCTTTCTCACCTCTCCTTGTCCCCCCCTTCACCTTCCTCTTCCTCTTCAAACTCGACCCCTGCTTCCCACCTCCCCCTTCCTCCGCTGCCTTTTTTCCTTGTTCTTGCTCGAGAAGTTGATCGTAGTTATTGAACTGTCGTTGTAAATCTTGTGCGAAAACGTGGTCGTATGATACACATCGCATTCGTATGATATCAATTGCCTGGAATTCGTTATTGTTAATTCGCATCATTAACATCTTACAAGTCATAATGCATACCTCATCCCCACATGAAAAAGCCCTGATGATATCTTCCGACTCCACTTCAAGCCCTTTCTTGTGTTTGATAGCCTTGATCTCACCGTCCTCGAGAGATTTAGATCTCACAGCCACCTGTTCGTCCGTTTCGGGTTTTCCATCTTCCAATACCAGTCGTTCGAGCGGAATGACATTATGTTTCCGGAGTGCGATTCGGGCACGCATAGCTACGTACACATCGAATGCTTTGCCTTTCATCAAAAGCTCCGCCCAAGCGTCTTTCGCCTGCAAGTCAGAAAGAACTGTGTTCAGCCAATACATATGTAGGAAAAGAACAACGAAACGAAACGAACCTTCTGCGGCTGATCCCTAAACTGCTCCGCGCTCATCTCACCACACAATTCACTCTCATACTCACCCAAATAAGACCACATAGCCGTGGGCGATTCCAAGCACCGGCACCACACCGTCCATGGTGGGTTTTCCAGGATCTCGTGTCGTGAAGCGAAGACGATGCCAGGATGGCCGGGGATGCTAGGCATGAGGGGATTCATCTCGATTTGGGGCCATACCATGCGTCGGAGGGTGGAGCTGGAGGGGTTGGCATTTGGTTGGACGAACTGGAGGAATTGTTGGTCTGACCCACCATATGCGAGTCGGAGGAGCTTGCGTGGGACTGTGAGGGGGATGGGGGGTGGGGTGAGGGTGAGGGGTTTGTAGGATTTCATGTAGGTGTCTGTTATAGAACGAGGGAGGGAGAAGATTTTGTGTTCCTGTTCAAAAACAAATGTGAAACTGGGTATATTCATAGAGTTAAGTGAAAGTACCTCTTTCTTTGGACGTTTTGAGGTAGAAGCTGGAGTGGGGACTTGGGGTGGAGGGCGCAGCGCCCCCTGAGAGAAAAGTCAGGCTGGATAAAGTGGATGACAACACCTGATCACATACTTTAGCAGGCCGGGTACTCATTTGCCTGGATGGGACACTGACATATGGTATAAGTCTTTTGTGCTCATGTGGGGACTTGGGCTCCAACTTCATATTGGGTGGAGGAGACATAGATGGTGTGTCTTCCACTTCCATTTCGTCGAGGGTGGAGCTCTCATGGTTTTGGTATGGTGGTGGTGAGGGAGAGGTATAGGGCTGGGTGTCAAGTTGTCGAAAAAAAGGAGGGACGTCGACATATGGCACCATTCGACGTTGAGGGGAAATTGGTTCCAGCTTAGGAGCAGTATTAGGCTTTGACTGAATGGACAACAAAATATATCAGGTTGCATTGTCCGAAAGCAAAGCCATCCCATCACTCACCTTCTTCTGAGAAGCTGCGACGAGTCTCCGAATTCTCTCCTCCGCAACTTCCAAAGCAATAGTTCTGTCCTTCAGTTCTTTCCTCAATTCGCTTGCTATTCCATCTTTCTTGAGCAGTAGGATCCTTAACTTATGGATTTCGCTGTATGGGTCCGAGTCGTTGGGATCCATCGTGGTTAAAACGGATGGTAGACGTTGGAAATCCTGGTGTCGCGTCTCAAATGACCATAACACCCAAAAATAAACACCATCTTGCGTCCCGGCGTGTTTGGTTTGACATAACTATACTTTAAACTCGTTACTCAGTACATGGGCAAAAAAGTGGCGGCACACTTGTGATTTTGGCAGAACTTTCAATCGTCTATGCGATGCGCGTCAACGTTTCAAACGTTCAAAAGTTGTCGCTCTGAATCCCTGGTGACATGAATCAGATATTTCATCTTTCTTGCGCAGTAGGGTCCTCAACTTATGGATTTCGCTGTATGGGTCCCAGTCGACTGTCCTTCGTATTACTAGTACAAGTTCCTACTACAAAGTTCGTGATACCATTCCTATAAAAGTTCGTGCTGCGTAGAGTCAATGGGGGTGATTGCTGTAAACTAAAAGTCAAGTAGAAGCGAAAATTCATTGCATGAAATATCAAGCAACTCGTTCCATCGCAAGACCCGATTCATCCCATTATCGTCCCAGGGGATAGCATACCCATCATATCCCTCAACATTAGGGACGAGGGAGATACCCCCCTCGGCAATCTGGTGCGCCAATACGGTCCAGCTACTGATATCTAATATCAACACCCGATTGGCAGCCAGATCAATGAGATCGTCGATAGAATCACCCGAGTCCACGATGCGGTACGGCTCACCGAGGCCACTGAGCATCGTATCGTTGTGCCACTCCATGTACACGCTGAGCTCGTCCTTCATGCCGCATTGTCGCATCTTGGCTATCATCTGAGCCGCCAAATCTACGGGCGTGGACCGCTCGGGCGGCAGCGTCTGGACGGATATGTCGCCCCACCGGATGTGCAGCCCGATCCCCCCCCGCCGCTCTTTGAGGCCGAGCGCGGTGAAGACGTGTTTGACCCACTTCCACGTGCATTTACTCATGTCGTACCGCACGTCCCAGGCCCGGTCGTCTATGATGAGGTTGCAGTCGCTCCACAGCTCCTGTAATTCTTGGGCATATGCCTCGCCATGTGTCACGTCGTTGCACCAACTTTGCATCAGCTCTGCTGTGCGATATTCGTGGAGCGACGAAGCGATAGAGCAGACTTTCGACCCCTTGGGTAGTTCTGTCTCTAGGAGGTCAACTTTCAGGAGTGAAGCCGCTCGATATTGCGTGAGGTGGGTCGAGATAACGCTAAATGTTGAAAAATTGGCTCCCAGCATCGTCGCGATCGCTGCGCTGCTTCGTAACTGCGCTACCACAGAGCCGAGTCCGGCCGAGTTGGTGGGTATCGTTCTGACGACGACTTGCTTTCGTGGGGCGTCTACATGGGCT
Source organism: Laccaria amethystina LaAM-08-1 (assembly GCA_000827195.1). Lineage (NCBI taxonomy): Eukaryota > Fungi > Basidiomycota > Agaricomycetes > Agaricales > Hydnangiaceae > Laccaria > Laccaria amethystina. Next base: position 143,245 of record KN838601.1, on the reverse strand, counting down.
TTTGTGAATGAAATCAGTTTTCTAAGTGCGACTTCCAAGCGTTGAATACCTACCAGCGAGCTCGGGTATTACACCACCTGGACCATGCTCGCTCATATGCCCCGGCGAGGAAAGGCTGGTGCTAATGGCCGACAAGTGTGCAATCAACCACAGACCGGCAATGACGGCAAGAATCGTGAGCGCCAGCTTTAATGACCTGTGAATTATGAAAGTCATATCATATCGTCTTTGAAGATAGACTTGAACCCGATGTGAACGAACCTTTGAAATCGAACTGTTTGCAACACTGGCAAGCCCATCTTTTCCGGGGCACTCATGGTGGTGAACGACAACCTGCTATCCGATTACCGCAGGGGACTGGCTTAAGTATTGTGAAGCTGTCATTTCAGCAGCGTGCCGCAATGAACAAGACATGGAAGGCTTGGCAAAGCTATTTCCTTGGCGTGGCGACTTGCCGCCAAATTCAAACCAAACACTCAAAGATAAACACCATACGGCGTGGGAATCGTAGTTCAAGTCGTTAGACTAAGTACCATCCTTTTGTAAGCATGGCCATCCAGTGTTGTGCCGGTCGCCGACCTGAGGTCAGAGTCACCGACCGTAAATCGTGAGAAAGTCGCCAAAGGTTGTCAACAGTCAAACGTTCGCGACTTTGCGCGGTGCCATGGAGTCCTAGTACGAGTCACGGTTACATCTCTCCCCTCAGCACTCCGCGGTGTTCTAACACTATGCAGTGATATCATGTTTGTATCTACCACTGCGCTGTGTTCTAATGCTACGCAGTGATACCTCTGCGTCATGTTTTGTATCTATTCTGTGCTACATACCACTCTGTGACAGTGTTGTGCAGGTCAAGCGAGGTCACAGTCACCGACCGTAAATCGTTCGACGTAAAAGTGGGTTCCAAGGGAGGGGAGCTTTTTCGGAGGCCTCTGGGCCCAGCTCGTTCGAATTCGGCCTCGCCGAATTTCATTAGCGGCACCGCCGCATCTCATTCACTTACTCTCTGAGACATGCCTCTCTCCGTTCCGCTATGGCTCAGTGCTATTCAATAGCGACGCTGAGTCAGGCGCTATGGTTCGCAGAGAGGCATATAAGCCTGGGTCTCTCCTTTGCGCTGCCATCCCAGCTCTTGTGAGACATCCCAGGTAAGCACGTCGTGCTTCCCCTCGAAACGAATTCTCATCTCTCTTAAAATAATAGCCTTCTCGGCACCGCCTTCTTCCTTCAACAACAAGGCTATTATTTTTGCACGGTGAGAATCTCGCTTTCCTCGGCGCCGCCGACCCTCTCTTCAACTTAACAAGGAACTCGGCTGATCATCTAACACAGATCAGCACGATACACGAGCTCTTTTTCAAGACCCTCCCGCCTCATCCCTTAAAATATGTATTATGGCATCATTTCCTTCATTCCTTCATTTTCTATACTAATAGTGTACATCGACGATTTGTGTGTAATTACTGAGCCACCAGCTCCTCCACTTGAAGAAAATTAGGATCTAGTCAAAGGACTAGATCGTTTATCGGCTACTCGTCACCTTCAGTAAGAGCGGTGTTGTGCAGGTCAAGCGAGGTCACAGTCACCGACCGTAAATCGTGAGAAAGTCACTGGCAAAGGTCGGTCGAAAACAAGGTAGATGAGGCACTGAATGAATGAACTGTTTTATTTCCTACTTCGACGTCAGTGTATCAATGCACTGCCCATCACGTATGTAGCCGTAACCGTTGGGCACAGAAATGAACCTCGAAATCTCTACACCTTATGTGAACTGAAATTACATTACATAATATAGAGGGACACCCCTGGCACCCCGCAAAGTCGCGGTCATGGTTTGGTTGCGAAAAGTCACAGTTGGTGACAGTCGGCGACTTTGAGAACAGTCACGCAACCGGCACAACGCTGTGGCCATCGGGACAGTAATAGTTTAAGAATGAAGGTGTGTAAGCGAAGGGTTGCAAAGACTCAAGGAAAGGTTATGTCCGAGAGTTGCCTCTTCGTCAGTGTTGTTCAAATTATCATGATTCATGAACGATCGTAACAGATCGACCGTCTGCAAATTAATTATGTATAAAAATGTAAAAAGCTTTACGAAGGTTGACTCGATGACTGAGGGTTTTCCGGAGAGAAATGGGGAAGTTTTGACGTGAAAGAGGATCCTTTATCGGGTGGCTCAATGATAGCTTCGCCCAATCTCTTTGGATAACTTGAGAATGTGGTAGTCACGGTGACAACGTTGTTGAGCTCACCTGACTGCAGTCCTATTAACTCCTTCCACAATCCTGCCAATCATACTTTTAGATGACGGTGTACTGTATCGCGCGACTCTTAGGTCTAATGCACCATTGGGAAGTTGGACTTGAAAATCGCAACTGAACCTCTGATGCACAGCTGTCTCGCCAAGAAAAGAGCTGCCTGCGCCAACTTTTTGGTGGGTTGAAGTGATACAAAGAGCCGACTCCGGTCAAGCCGCTTGCTTATCTTGAGACCTGAACCTCCCCAAATTCATAAGCCAAGACTAATTTTCCGGGCAGCTTAAGTATGGGGGACGTATTGAGACTTGAGGAGGTGATGCAATTCCGCTAGAAGAACTCAACGAGCTTAGCCACCTGAAAAGTTGAGCAAGCGCGAGTTTTTCGCATCCCAAAATCGTTGCGAGGTCCGTATACTGAAGTTCGTCCTTGTGCTGTTTCGAAGATTCAAGTAAGAGGACAACCACCACCGTCTTTAAGAAGACATACCACGGTCGTTACTGTCGAGTTTGCGATATCACTTCACTATCCCACTCTGTAAATCCACGCAATAAAGCGAGTCGTGGCCGTGAAGATGTCGACAACACACAAGGCATTCAGAAATTCTCTGGGGTGTTGGTAGGCAACAGGAAGGTCATGCCGGTTGGGCGTACGGCGTGGGAATCCTCAAATTCGTACATAAACCTCCCGCCCTAAAAATTACTTTTTAAATCCATCCTTTCCCGCCCGTACTTAAAATGTCCACCACAGTCGAATCCCCCCTAGTCATTGAAGAAGCGACGCGTGTACGCGGATCTGTGTCTGGCAAAGAAAACGCGCCTACAGCCACTCGCCAGACAACACTAGCGCTGAAAGGTGGGAACATGAAAGGAAAGAAGCGCACTTTGACCCTGGTTGATGGCGGTAATGCTTGTTTTTATGCTTTAGACGCGTGTAAAAGTATATTGACGCGTTGATTACATAGGCGAGTTGGATTTGAGTGGCGCGTTGTCTGCTACTCCTCAGGTAATGCCAATGGGCCTTTCTTGCACCTTAGTAACGCGTTTTATGACCTTCTCAGGTTGTCGAGGCTTTGAGGTTACGAATTCTGCAGGTAAGCGTGTTTTATCTTTGTCGTCGTCGTCCAGGACACACTAATATTAACGTCGAATTCAGCTCGAAGACCAGCTATATGCTCAAGCCCCACCTGCAAAACGCGCCAAGACGACCTCCGACCCCGCTGCCTCCTCTTCTTCATCCGAAGCGCCCGTTGCAGGCCCATCAAAGGCAGATGAGAAGAAATCCAAGATGCAAGTCAAGAAGATCTTTGATCGGTACGCTCAGTTCCCACATCAAATTCCTCTCCCTCTGACTTACCATCGTCGACGCGTAGACTGAAGAAAGAATGTAAATCCGAAGGCGTCAAATTCCAAGGATCGCCCAAAACCATCAAAATCGACGAAGTCTGGGAACAATCCGAGTTCGAGGCGATCTTCTCTGGGAAGGGCACGCTTATCCAGCCTACGCCCGATAACAAGCCCAAGAGCACCGTCACCATCATCCACTTTGTCAGTTTCCCCGATAAGGAGCGTGCATATATCCCATGTTAACCACTTCTTTTCTTTTTTCTTTTCATGCAGAGGACGAAAGCCCAAGTCGAAGAATTCTTCGGTGCTGAACTGAAAGACCTTAAAGGCAACCAATGGACGCGCGGTGGTGGACCCCGCTTTGCAAAATCGTTGAAGCAGGGCGCATGCGATGTGGAGATTATGTCTTTCGAGGTCAACTACTCGAAGAATGGGATGAAGTGTTCCCTCAAATTTGAGATCTCTGAAGTGGGTGGGGGATATTGGTCGTATGGGCCGTCGCAGAGACGGAGTGGGGGTTGGTTTTGATTTTTCTCTTGATTGAAATTTGAGGATCTTGCACGCTCTGTCGATTGTTCGTATATTGTAGATTTGTTATAATGTTGCAGCATCGTAGTTTATTATACCATAGTTTCGTCTGTATATAACTACCTTACGTCGAATTTTTCATCTTGATTTCGCCGACCAGGAGGTATCGAAAGGCACTCGATTCCTACTCCAAGCTGGTTACTTCTATCAAGCTATACAGAATGTCAGACACCTCGAGTACTCGAATTTACGCCCCCTTCGGTAGCTTGACCTGAAACGTACCTACAAAACAAAACATCGGGTCATCAGGTCATTTAGCAGAAAAATTCGGAAAACACGTACACTGGGGCATCGATGTAATCTCTGGTACGACTGTAGCGTTGTATCCTAACCGTGAAAGAGCTCCGCGGATTATGCCTGATGGCATGGCCGCGTACTAGGGATTAGCAAGGTTAGCTTGGCTAGAGATGGAGGAAGGTGCAGAGTTGGGTACAAGTCAGGCCAATGTGTACTCACCAATTTCGCGCGCCTGATAGCTTCCGGACGGCCTTCCCAAGACGATAGCCGCGTTATTGGCTTGAATGCATTGTCTTGGAGCACGTATACGCCCTGTGGAAGCGTTAGAATGATACGATCTATGGGTGTACGAGCGCATACAGTCAACGTACTCGGTGATTCGTCCTCAAATTATCGACCTGCTTGTCCCAACACGACGACCAGATGTCTTTGCAGACAAACTTGATAACGTCCAGCGTTTCAGCAAACATCGGTCGGTCACGACAAAGCCTACAACACGGTGATGAGCTCCTGGCGCGAAATGTGTTCGGAAGGGAGCATACCGTTCAGTAAAATTCCCGCCAACGTGCATCCCAATGGCCTCTAACCTCACTCTCAGAGCTTCCTCCTCCTCATCGACGCCCCCCTTCGCTGCACTCCCACTTCGGGAGGCAAGGCTCGTCTCTGAATTTCTCGCACTCTCCTTCTTGAGATTAAGGGGCAACGGCGCGGGGGCCGGTATCAACCCCGCTTCTATCATCTCCTGCTCGATCTTCTTCGAGCGGGCAGTGGCGAATGCAGCGGATTGTTTGAGTGTGTTGACCATTTCGATGAGGAAGTAATCCATTGCTGGGGCATCGATGAATTTGTTGGGAGGATCGGCGAGGAGGGCGAGGGTGGGTTGGACGAGGGTGCTTGATGAGGCTTGCATTGAGCTACGAGTTGTCATTGTTGGTGTGAGGAGCAACTTTGATCGGCGACAACGCTGCTCTTATGTACTATGTACTCACCTTCATGACCGTCTAACTTGCACTCACTCACGACCATCAACAATGTCTGGCATATCCTCCTTCTTTCCCTCCCGACGAGCAAACCCACCGATGAATACCAATACCATCACCCAAGACCGTGACCGCCCCGACCTCCTCGACGAGCTGCGTTTCTCACTCGAAGTTATGCCCGGCTCGAGGAAATACGTCTTTACTCCCGCTGCCAGAGCTGAGGTCCTCAAGAAACTGTACATGCCTTTCATGGGATCGTACACTCAGTTGTTCCTTCCCAGTGGGGTGACGCAAGTCCCACAACACGCGCTGTTAAATGAATACCAAACGTCGGTCGGCTTCTCTGCGGCGGGAAGAGACGACCCCGTTGTTCCTGGACGACCATGCTCGCATATATTCAAGAAAGGGGAGAGTTGTTATCGGTGCAAGTAAGTTACTCCACTCGATGCCACTCGTGCTCGTCTGACCATCTACAGAGACTGTGCACTAGACGACAGCTGCGTAGTCTGCTCGCGATGTTTTCGTGCCACGGATCATACAGGACACAACGTTAGCTTCTTCATCGCCATGCAGTCCGGCGGGTGCTGTGACTGTGGCGACGAGGAAGCATGGCGAAGACCCATTGGCTGTCCTCACCACCCACTGCTGGGTGCAGCTTCACCCATGGTCACCCCCACAGGCCTACTTCCAAATGATGTCCCCCCCGTGCAGGGCTATCCATACCGCATGCACGTTCCTGCGGATTTACACGACATGATGCGCAAAACCGTCGGGTTCGCGCTTGATTTTTTGTTAGATACACTCGACTACTCCCCCGAAGACCCCTCTGTCCCCGCCAACGAGGCTGATCTCCGACTTCAGCCCTCTGCTGACCCAATGATGAAAGACCAGTACTGCGTGATACTATGGAACGATGAGAAACACTCATTTGAAGAGGTCATCAAGCTGCTCTGCGACATGACTAATCGAAGCCGGGAAGACGCTACGCAGGTGACACAAAGGATCGACGAGAACGGAAGAGAGATAATCGACATGAACACGAATGTCACCCGCCTGCTGGAGATGGCGCAGGCTATCACGCAGATCGATCTGGGTGTGACGATTAGGCGAGCGTATGATACGTTCTGCGAACAAGTGGTGGTGGTGATCATCGAGTGGCTTTTGGACCTCAGTCGAGCACGCTTGGGCACGGACACGCTTGTGATAAGGGAGATTCTGGCAGCAGAGTTGTTGTCCCCCAGACGGAAGAAGGAGAAAAACATTAGCCCGCCGTCTGCGATCACGCTTCCGGAGGTCGCGAACCCTACGAGGATCGAGACGCTTTTCTTGTACCATACTCGGTTGTGGAAGAAGCCAAGGTTGAGCTTGAAAGAGATATATGCATCGTTGATATCTCTTAGTCGTACTCACAAGCTTACAGTTGGTATGTTCTTTTTTTATCATTGAGATCTATCCTCATTTCCCTACTATACAGCGGGTCGCTTCGCAAACGTATACCACCGCGTCCTGGACACCTACCTCCTCGTGGACCGGGATGCGGAAACCTCCATCAAATACTTTGCCCTTCAACTCTTCACCGTCCCCTCCGTCTCTGCACATCTTGTCAAGAACCACAAACTTGTCTCCCGCCTCCTCTCGATCCTTCACTCCTTCTTCACTAACCAGATCTCCGACAAACACGTCCTCCACCCCTCCTCTTCTTCCTCCCAGCTTGACCCAGACAGCTTCCCGTTCAAATCCAAACGATTCATGCCGGTGTTTAGTGACTTGCGGTATTTAATCCACACAGACCCGGTGCAGGCCCTGATATGTCGCGATACGGAGTATATAGTGGGCTTCGCGAGGACGTGCCAGCTGTTCATGTGTGTGAACCCGAACAAAAGGGCGGCGACGAACCATGTGGAGTACGAGACGGATGCGTGGGTTAGCGTGTTTAACGTCACCTTGTCCCTATCAAGAGTCATCAAAGTCTACGGAGAGGCGTATCGGAAGGCGTCTGCAGCAGAGTTGGTGTTCGCCATTACGACGGTTGTACACCACATCTTGATGGTGTGCACTTTGTCGGAGGATAGGCTGGATAGAGCAAAGTTCAACCCGATTACGTTCCACCAGGTTGCGTTTGGGGATACGCAGTACCATGTTGTTGAATTTGATGTGTTGGAGGGGTGGGTGAGCTTTCATCATTCGCTGCACTGGCTCCTTGCGGACCTGTTCAAGCATGTGGATTTGCTTACGGAGGAGGCGCTCAGGCCAGCGGGGTTTTATAGTTTGAGAGAGGTGATGATGTTCAATGTCAGTGAACAAGCAATTCTCACTCTGATCGACTTCCCACTCCGAGGTGACTTTCGCCTGCTTCCTTTCTCGTTCATTGCCTTGCTGACATCCACAAAGTTCTGGCTATGATAGCTCAGATCCGAACAGGTCTCTGGGTTCGAAACGGGTTTGCTATTCGAGGGCAGGTACTACACTATCGTGATTACATGCTTCGAGAGCTCTGCTACGACCAGGACCTATACATTTTACAAACGGCACTGGTCGTTCTGGATCCCAATACCGTCTTTGTCTCTATCCTTGATCGGTTTGGACTCCTAGGGTACTTCTCGGGCGCCTTCCTGCATTCGACGTATGAGGGCACACAGCTGTCGAGTATGGTCGAGGAGGTGTTCAACATCCTCATCACCATTCTGAGCGAGAACGCTAATGCCTCACGGATGCCTGTCCACCTAACTGTGAGGAGGGAGATCATCCATGCATTGGCCATGGGCCCTTGTACCTTCTCCGACCTCGTCAAGCGGGTTGCGGAGCGTTTGGCGGATGATGTGTGTTTCGATAGGATGTTGAACGAGGTTGCGAACTTCAAGCAGCCGGAGACAGCCACTGATGCAGGGTTATACGAGTTGAAAGAAGAGACATACGACGAGGTCAACCCGTTCTTTTACCACTATACGCGGAATAAGCGGGAAGAGGTGGAGAATATTCTACGGAACAGGCTGAGGAAGAAGACGGGCGTCGCTGAGCCCGTGATCGTGCCCCAACCATTCGGCGTGACATCTGGCCCGTTTGCGATAATACCGTCATCGTTCGAGTCGGAGGCGTTGCTCCAGGTTATGTTCTATTCCCTGTACAATATCCTGGTCCTGACAGAGTCGGCTGGGTCTGCGCCCCCTTCGGCTGAGGCGATCCTTGATCAGACGCTTCATCTCATTATGCTCGCCATCGTGGAACGGCCGGAGATTTTCAGCCATCTTGCGGCTATCAAGACGTTTGAGGAGGAGAAGAGCCTGGTGAACATTATTTGTTCATTTGAACATCACGATAAGTACAAAATGTACAAACCTAGGGTTCAGTGGATCCTTGGACAGCTGGAGGGACGCGTACCGGATGAAGTGAGGCGGCATAGGAAGGTCGTGGACGTTTCGCAGCCACCTGCTGCTGACCCGGAGGATATGAAGAAGCGGGCTGCGAAGGCTAGACAGGAAGCCATCATGCAGCAGATGAAAGCTCAACAGGCGAGCTTCGCCATCAACTTTGACGATGCTGATGAAGACGATGATGAGAGTATGGAAGAGGCAAGCGAGGAGCAGGTGTCATATGGGACGTGTATTGTGTGTCAGGATGACTTGAACTCTACCAAACTGTTTGGTGCGCTGGGCATCATTCAGCCTAGCAGGTTCATTCGCAGGCATCCAGATACCCATAACTCTTACCTCAATGAGGTTCTGCAGTCCGTTCCGTCCATGGATCGTACGACCCCGTCGAACTTGACGACGTTTCCCCCACCACAAGCTGCAGCTCTCGATGCGAAAGCCATGTCCTCCCCCAATTTCGATGGGTTTCCTGCTTCATACACGCGATTTGGGCTTCATGCGTCCGTATGTAGCCACATGATGCATCTGGAGTGTTTCCAGGTGTATAGTATCTCCATCCGTCAACGACATCGCGCTCAGGCAACAAGAAATCACCCTGAAAGCATTCCTCGAAAGGAGTATATTTGTCCTCTATGCAAAAGCCTTGGGAACGTCATCCTCCCCGTGACAGACCCCTCTCCAACGACGCTGAATAGCATCCCGTTCTCAGACTGGATACGCGCAGCTGGGATCACCATTCTCAGATCTAAACCGGACCCACACCTAGAGTCGTTACAGTTCAGGAACGGCACCGGAGAGTTTGTGTTCTGGAGCGCCCAGGATCCAGGGTACGCGGGGTTGGTAAGGGGAGGGGAGGGGATGGAAGGCGCGAAGATGCTCGACACCGTTATGGTCGTCTCAAAGTCAATCTCCCAGCAAACCAGACATCTTCGGGATCGTCCGGAGCCTGAGCTAGGAGAGAGGGGTGCGGGGATATACTTGCCTGAGGAGCTTCTGGGGTATACAGTGTCCGCCATTGAGACAGCCCAGAGGGGGATGGACGCCCCAAGTGGGCTTATGGTTGATAATCTCACGGAGGCGCAGATGCGCATGGTCAGAGGGCTGCTTTCGTGTTTGACGAGGCTGGTTGGGCAACAGTTCAAAGGGAGGCCTGATGAGGGACGTGAGGCTGTCCGGCAGGCTGTTATCAAGCGCCTGCTTCCTGAATGGAGCCGGACCTCCTTGACATCATTTTCTTACCCCTTGCTGCTTAGGGATCCTTTCACGGTGTTGGTGGAAACTGCTGCAGTTGCGCCAGATATGCTCAGACACGTTCTCGTCCTGACATATTATGCGTGTCTTGCTCGAACTGTTGTCGGGTTGGTATACGTGCTCAACAAGACACGCAGCTTCACCACCGTTCAAATCTCGCGTCGTGCGCATGAAGACGTCTTTGGCGATGTGCGCATGTTTTTCATGTCTGTCGTCCGCCATTCCCCCGTCTTCGAACACACTGCGACTTTGGCATTCGAGACGTTTGGGGAAGCTAGGATTGAGAAGCTGCTTTACGCATTCACGCTCCCATTCCTGCGCAGGGCCGCCATTCTCTGTCGGTCTATTCTGCCTTCAGCTTTTCCCACTCCGAACTTTGGTTCACCTGCACCGTGCGAATACAATCGCCTTCTAACCATGCTTGGTATTCCCCCACTATCCGACCTTCCAAATCAAGATACGCTCCAGAACGCACTCTCCGGATGGTGCGCACACTATGGGCACTCCCATGCTGCGTCCCAGTTGAACTGTGGTGTTATGCTGGACTATCCAGCTGTATATCGACTTGCTCGTCTTCCACTTATTCTTGACAGCCTTTTCATTCAACAAGACAAGGGCTTGAGTTGTAACAGATGCAGCACCCAGCCCACCGATGCTGCTATCTGCCTTATTTGCGGAACGGTGTGCTGTTTGCAGAGTAATTGCTGCATTGACATGGATTATAGCGAGCGTGGGGAGTGTAATATGCATACTCGAGAGTAAGTGTTTTTTATTATTATCGTAGCAGTCGATTTGGGCTGACTGTATTAGATGTGGTGGTATCATCGGCATTTACTATCTCGTCAAACGGTGCATGATACTGTATCTCAACGCGGGCAACGGCAGCTTCTCATCATCGCCTTACCTTGACGCACATGGAGAAGCAGATCTATCGATGAGGTGAGTTTTCCTGCCGCTCTTTCAGAGTTAAGTTTCGTCAACCCTGACCCCTCTCTCTTATAGGCGCGGACGACGCCAATACCTGCATCACGCCAGATGGGAAGAGATCCGCAAGATCTGGCTGAACCACGGGATCCCTACGCTCGTTGCTAGAAAACTCGAGAGCTCTTTAGATACTGGTGGCTGGGAGTCGTTATAGAAGTCAATCTAGTTGGAAGGTCACTTTCCAGGACTTAAAAAGCATTTGTAATATCACACAATGATTGTTGAATCTGTCTTTTGTAACTCACTTACACATTGTACACGTACATTTTGTTGCTGATAGAGGTGTTCCTGCTACTTGCGAATTCACAACATGTTATGCATAGCAGTGACCGTCCATCGACCAGCCCTTCGACAACGTCGAATACGACACCGGCCCCAGGTGCTTTCCGTCCTGCTCACCTATCCAGGTTCTGCTCAATGTTACTGGAGTCGAGACAGTGTTCGTTCCCGTCCCAGCACCCGTATGATGTCCGCCACAGCTGGGCCCTCCTGCACCATTCCCATCACATGAGCAGACGTGAAGGACAGCTGAATGATAAGAACACCCTCACCTTCAACCCCGTCAAAGCATGCCTCATCGTTTTCATGAACACACCCGTCGGCACGTGAATCTGGTCCCCAACGCGGTGAAGGACGTCCAGAAAGTTGATCTCCTCCCACAATGGTTCTGGGCAGGCTACGAGCGCAGCGCTAACGGCCTCGAGCACGCGTTCTGGTTGGTGTTAAAAAGGGGGGTAGTTGATAAATGAGCTGATTGATTGATGTTTTTTTCACGTACTTCGTTGTTGCGGTTTCACTTTCTTGAGCATGGCGTTTGCCTCGTCGGACGAGAGGTTGGGTTCTTGGAAGAGGTATGGCGCGTGTAGGGGGATGTCTGTGATGTTCGTCAAACGGCCCTGTGAAAAAAAAAAAAAAAAAAAGTCGGCTTCGTTCAGCGACTCTTGGACCACGGAAGTTTGCTTGTACCTCGAGTAACTGAATAGCATGTTTGATCATCTCGATGCTTGTATATTGACTTGAGAGAGAGTAAAAGCATGAATAAGTGAACGAAGTTGGAGAAAGAGCACCAAAACCCCCACCTCGTAGGAAACGCTTCCTTAATCTGCCCATGCACCCTCTCAGCCATGGAAGCTAAGCCCCCAGGCGTCGACGACAGTTGAGACAGATGGTGCTTGTTGATGTACTCCAACTTCGCGGGGTCAAGGCTCGTGCTGCGCTGAGTGATGGAAAGCAGATCGAACTGCTCGAGGAGCTGCTGCATGGTCAAGATGGTGGTGCTATCCGGGGCATCCGAACGCGTCGCTGGTTCCTCGGAAACCGTGTCCGCATTATGCCGGACGCCCCACCCTGCCAAAGCCAACCAGTTGAGGACAGCGGCGGGTTCCCAGCCGCGTCGCTGTAGTGATATCAGCAGTGGTATTTGGAGAGAAGGAGGCCAGATACGCAACTATATAGTCAACTACTTGGACGTCACCGTTGCGTTTTGACATTTTCGTTCTGTCTGGGTTAAGGAGGATGGGCATGTGCGCGAATTTTGGAGGTTCGAGTTTAAGGGCTGCGTAGAGGTCGAGGTGGAGGGGTAGAGATGGAAGCCATTCTTCCCCGCGTAGGACGTGCGTGATGCTCATCTCGTGGTCATCCACGACAGAGGCGAGATGATAGGTCGGGAAAAGGTCGGATTTGAGCAGTATGGGGTCGGTGGCTAGTGATGCATGGGCATCTTTGAGTGGCCCGAATACTAGATCGGCACCACGCGGTCGTTGTGGAAGATTGGAATCCTAAGGGGGAATTAATCACTAAAACGGGAATGTGGAGGTAACGGACACACTGACGTTGAGTCGGACTATGGATTTCTCCCCAGCTCTCAGTTTTCTAGCTACCTCTTCGTCTGTGAGATGAAGACATCGCTTGTCGTACGACGCGTTTGAGCCGGAACGAGCGAGTTTCTCCCGAGTTTCCGTTAGTTGGTCCATGGAGCAAAAACAACGATATGCATGGCCTGACTGAAAACCGCAGTGAGCTGAGAACGATTCGATGTAACGAGGAACAAACGTCAAGAAGTTTGGTGGCATATGAACGATAAAGATCCAGACGTTCGGACTTTGGGTAGAGTTCAGCGCATTCTCAGCAAGTTACAGGGATAACCAACCTGAAAATAGGGTGCATGTGGACCGTCTTTTCCAGGTCCTAAGATCCAATTTGTCGTCAGCTTCTCCCTCCGAGACCGTCCGTCGAATGGCTAACCATAATCATATTCCAGCCCGGCCCAGTTCAACGCATGCCTAATTCCCTCCACGGACCCCGGGACGTATCGCGTCTGCCAAGAAAATATCCACATCAACGTCGAGCGCAGTGAACAATACGACGGTTGTAACATACAGCGTCGGTGTCTTCTACCCTCATGATCCATTTTCCACCATGTCGTCTGGCAAACAAGAAATTGTACAGTGCCATCCGAAGGCCGCCGAGATGAAGAGGGCCTGTAGGCGAAGGAGCAAAGCGTAGTAAGGGCGCAGAGAGGTGCAATGGAGACATGTTCGCCTGCGCGACGCCAAATATTGAGCTGGTCGATTGGAATGTTGTCGACAACTTGTTGAGGCTCACGGGAATTTGATGAGCTCACCTTGCCGGTCACAATTGTAGTCACCGGAAAATACACATTGGGATGGAGCGTAAAACTAGCTCTGTAGATGGTTTACCCGTCGCGCTTTTGCGAGGGTCCCTTTTTAGCCTGAAGACCTAGACATTTCAACAAACTGTCCTTCTTTCCTCTTACTCATGAAGCGTGTTATACCACTATGTACAACCCAACCTGCGTTGAATGTCTTCAAATCACAAATCTAATCAATCTCTGTTAGTGCACCGGTTCATACACGCGCCTGTCATGTCACTTCTGCTAATGGTTGATATAACTCGATGCCCGCGCGATAGCTGGGTTCAACTCCCAGACAGATAGATGGAGAAGCCGGGCATATGTTTTAACGCAAACCTTTTATGTATATTTTCGAAACCCGGGGTCTATCGATATGAAGACGGCTACTCCGTCTGACAAGGCTTTGTGGGAGACGCGGGCTGTACTGCGTCTCGATCGAATAAATAGGTTCGCAGAAAATGAACGCGCAGGTATACCCACTCCTGCAGCCTGCCTCGTACGTGCCTCTTTACCCTGTTTACCCTGTCCCTCACCCACTGGCCGACTGACTGATCGCCTCGCACGCCCAGGCACGTCCCTCTCCCTTTTCCCCCACGCCTTCCCTACCTTCACTCCGCGCAATTCCCTCTTCGCTTAATTCTCCTACAGGCAATACTACCCTCCAAACTCTCCCATCGACTATATTCATCTAGGATCAAGGAAGATCTAGATGCGGTCCTGCCGTTCGATAGGAGGAGTGATTTTGCCGATGGTCACTACTGAGCCAGAATTCAATTTCGGGCCCTGCGTCTAATTGAAATTCGGCTCGTGGGGGACAAGAGTCACCGACTCGGCAACCGCTGACTGCGCATGTTGAGCAGAAGGAGGATTATGAGCTTGAGGGAACGGCGCCTAGGCCCAAGTGTCGAAAGGATGAGGGAGTGTGATTGTGAGGAGGGTTTTGGGCTGGGATTTTGGCTGGAAGTGGTGATGGAATTGGGTTGATGGTGTTTATTTAATTTTACTACTGTACGACAGTTTTCGTGATTTTTTTGCCAGCTGGTACTAATCAGAATTTCGTTTTTTAAAGCTCTGTACATTACGGATACATCGTATACACAACTTTATGAGTATGTAGTACATGGGGAATGCGCTTGAGGGGAGAAAAGTGCTCTTTTCGGCGTTTGCAGATGACAGCCCAGCAAAACGGGAGGTAAACCACATTACTTACAGCTATCTATATCGATGGTGTGCATTTTATTTACAAAAGGTGAATATGTGTGTTAAAAAAATCCTTTCGCACTGTGTGCAGCCCCATTTCTCTGTCTGGGAGTCGAACCCAGCTACCGCGCGGACATCGAGATGATCGTTTCCCTACGACAGGCGCGTGTGCTAACCGATGCACTAACAGAGATCGATTACATTTGTCATTTGAAGAGATGCAACACAGATTGGATTGTGCATAGTGGTACGATGCATTCTTCGAAAGTAAGAGAAAAGAAGGACAACGACATCATATTTTTACGAGTGAAGATGTAGAAATGGCTAAACGAGGGATAATGACTGTATGATTCACTCAACATCCCTCAGTTTCCAGCGCGTGAGTTTAATCCAGTCATGCATCTCAGGAACGTCGGGGATGGCACAAAGGCTCATGAAAGCCCCAACGATTGTCCGCTTCTCGGCTTGCCTCTGTTAAAGCCGTCAGGTGAACAAAACGACAACATCCAGGAGCAAGAACTCACAATTACAATGTTCTCCTCAATCGAGTCTTGAACGACGAGGTGGTAGGTGTGGACATTGCGGTTTTGGCCTGAACGATATGCACGAGAGATGGCTTGTTCCTGGAGGGGAGATTTAGTTTTCCGAACGGTCCAATGTTACGGCCAACTTGCCTCAACGTAGGGATTCCACCATGGTTCCATGAGGATGACGTGGTTGCAAGCGGTGATGTTGAGACCTGAATCACCCATAAATCATTAGCGTCATCATTAGGTTAGGTAGGGAAAAAAACGTACCACTCCCACCCGCACCAATAGAGACGAGTATAACCCTACATGGACGTGGGCCACGCTTGGAAGAAATGCACTTCAAGGCGGCACGGCGTTCCTCCCGGCTCATCGACCCCGTGTCTAAAATCTGTGGGTTAGCGAGCTTCCATAGCAAGAGGGAGAAACGACGAACAAAGGGTGTAATCAAAGTATTGTCCATATTTATGTTCGAGACCCGCCGCAAGCATATGCAGAGTACGAGCAAAGTGGGACTAAGAAAGAGATCTTCAGTCACTCCAAAAGATACGGACCAAAGATGAAGGACTTACAAAAACGATAACTTTCTCCTCCACCGGAATTTTATTCTCAAGAATATCATACACCGCCTGGAACTTGCTAGAGGTGTAAGGAAGCTCTGGGTGACCGAAGATATCCTTGACACTCTGAGGAAGCTGGGAGGGGAACCGTTCAGCGTTGATGAGCGGCCTGTCGCTCGTGAGGTGAGTGCGGATCGACAAGTCCGCCAGATCGTCGAAACTGGTATTGTCAGCGAAGTTGATGGGTAAGTGACACCTGAATGATTACCTCGCGCGCATCTCATCTGAAGTTGGATCTGGGTCCAAAGGAGGCTCCCTCGATGAAGGTGGGGAATCAAAGATTTCGTCGTCCACAGGGATATCCGTGGTTGGTGGTAGTGATCCGGCCAACAGTTGAATCTGGGAGCAGACTAGAAAAGGATGAACATGTCAGTATTGTAAAGCATGCATAGCTGGAAATGATACATGCCTTGTCGAAGTCGAGTGAGAGCGGCGTATATACCTATCAAATGTTTAGCCACAAGGTAATTAAGTATGTAGTTGTAAACAGCGCGTTCGACAGAATTCAAGGTCACAACAATGTCGTGCCGGTACTTGTTAGGTAGCCTCAAAAGCATTCTCCCATCGCTCATGCAAGGTGGCCGATATATCATCATCTCTTCGAGGACATACTAAGGAAAAAACATATCAGACAAATGATAAAAAGGTCCAAAACTAATCTCACTTGTAGACCTTGTGTTGCTTTTGCAATCTCCCTTTCGTCGGTGCCGCTCAACGGTTTCGTGACATACCGGTCGAAGTGTTCCAGATCCTCCAGATTCATGTATTTCACCCGTAGTAACCGGAAATAGGCTTGGAAATCACGCAGACTGTTCTGTTGGCACACAAAACTGAGCTTCACAATGCAAGCACTAAAAGCTTAACATACCTGTGCAGGTGTTGCCGTGATGATAACTATAAACCGCGTCAGTAGCGCATAGAACGCTGCAAGACTTTTAGACTCCGGGTTGCGCATAGCGTGGCCCTCATCTAGAAACCAAAGTAGTTAGCAAATGCATATATGTTTAAGCCATCACTTTTACCACCGTAAATCCTGTCCCACAGGACGATATACACCGCACATCCTAGCTCTTCTAAATCTGTGGTTTGTTCCTTTGTAGGGTTGCTTCGATTCGGCAAGGGGAGATTGTTCAGTCGAGCGGCCTCCTCTTGCTGTTCCCAGTAATCCACAAATCTTGAATACCGAGACATGAGTCTGTGGTAAGTGACCAACTGTAATCATGGTTATATCAGAGCTTTGTCATGGAGACACATAAACTTACAACGATATCCGCAGCCTCGAGATCTGGAAATCTTAAGTAAAAGAAGGATACTAAAGAAACTTGCTCACCTTCTTTTGTATATTTCCCCTTGGCCTCGAAAACTCGCAAATCAGTGAATTTTGCTATTTCACTGATCCAGTGGTCAGTCAGACCACCACCGGGACAAACGACCCTATGAGGTGAACGAAGCGTCAGCAAGATTCGAGGGATAAAAGGTTGAACACCAACAGCGTTGAGCCACCTCCAGATTGAGCTACATGCAGCGCGACAGCTGTCTTTCCCAGCCTGAACGAGTATGAATAAAATCAAAAAACAGAATGAAGGACGACAATTGACCCCATATGATAACCCAGAATATATCCAATTGGTCCGGAAGATCCAGGACGTCGGACATCTGCTTCCCTGGCACAAATCCTCGCGGCGTCCTCTGCTTGATAAGGATGCATAGCAATCCCGGTGCGAAACTGTCCCTCCGACGTACTGGGCGTGGGTTCCGCGATGGAAAGCAAAGACTTCTCAATCGCCAAACCAGCTTGTAGCGTGGCTTCTCTTCTGAGACGGGGAGGCTTGGAGGGCTTGACTGGACTTCGCGCCCTTCGTGCGTACTCGAGTGGCTTCTTTCGTAGGTCCTGTAAATTGGTCATGATTAGTTTCATGGAAAGGCTTTGCAAAGCAAGACCGACCTCTCGTTTAGGTGTTGAAGTTGAAGGCAGCGCTGTGGGCATGATTGAAAAGATGTTTCCTGGGGGCAAGTTGGGAGACCCTGGAGTGAAAGACGCGCTTTTATATCGCAGGGTCCAATTGGTTTAAGGTGGCTTGAGTGGTGGCTTTGCTCGATCTCTTTGTGGCCGCGTTTTCAGGGTATCTTCATGATAAGCCACGAGAACGAGAACCATCAGATGTCACAAAGAATGATGTTGCTGCTATAAGAGATAAAAAACGAGGACTCCGTTGACAAACCTCCAGTTTGAGCTACATGCAGAGTCACGGTGATGGGCAGTGTCTTTCCAGGGTTTTCAAGCACGAAACAACAGAAAATCGCGACTGAAACTGAGGCGATAACGTCGCGCACCCGCATGCTCAGAAAATCCCATCGACAGAATGGAGTGTTGGAGAGAAGTTGTGCATAAGTGGCCTCTGTGAGGTGCAATTTCAAACGGGGAAGGTCTGTGTTCAGTTGTTAGATTCGGAAGCTTTAAGGGCTCTGGTGCCGTGTCTGGGACACCTTATGTCCATATTTGGACATAATTTATGTCTATATTCGGACATGTCCAAAAACAGACATAAGGTCGTCCAAAAACAGACATAAGCCATCATTCACACGCCGAGGTCACTCTGTGACACATCCACTCTGCTCCTCCTTTGCAGATTGGAGGTGCTGCAGGCTTGCAAAAATTGTAGATAGGGCATATTTTATATGGAGACACTCTTTAAATAGGAATGGGTGAATTTGTAAGTCATAAAGTGGCAAGCATGAGTAGGAATAAAGAAGAAAAGTCTAGTGATACAATCCCAAGTACAACTCTTGTGATAGCTTGGGGATGCCACAGGTACATTAGGAATGAAATGTGCAGGAGTAACAAAGTAAAATATGGGGAGAAAGAGGGAAAACCACATGATCTTTTAAATAGCTTTATATGAATAATTCTGGCATCCCTCATGCCAGTTACTGTTTACAAGGCCTGCAG